>VSMD01105044.1:0-154675 GCA_008750895.1 Mirza zaza
TTTTTTTTTTTTTTTTTTTTTGGGACAGAGTCTCACTTTGTTGCCTAGGCTAGAGTGAGTGCCATGGCGTCAGCCTAGCTCACAGCAACCTCAAACTCTTGGGCTCAAGCAATCCTGCTGCCTCAGCCTCCCAAGTAGCTGGGACTACAGGCATGCGCCACCATGCCCGGCTCATTTTTTCTATATATATTAGTTGGCCAATTAATTTCTTTCTATTTTTAGTAGAGACGGGGGTCTTGCTCTTGCTCAGGCTGGTTTCGAACTCCTGACCTCAAGCAATCTGCCCGCCTCGGCCTCCCAGAGTGCTAGGATTACAGGCGTGAGCCACCGCGCCCGGCCCATTCTTAAGATTATCTTTTAGTGATATTTTTACCTCATTTCTCAGAAGTTAGAGAAGTCACATGGCTATCTTTACATGTTTATTTCTCTTCAGTAAACTTTAGAAACAGTTTGTCTAGTCCTAAACATCATGTTACTGGTATTTTTCTGGGTTCAAGTTAAACGATAGATAATTTAAGAAGAATTTAATCCTTATGGAATCAAATATTCTTATCTAAGAACCAAATATGCTACTTTTCATTTTGCTTTTTCCCTTGTTAGTGGTTCACTATAAAGATATTACACATTGTCTATTAAGGTTATTCCTTTAAAACAGGTCTTCTCATTAACTATGCAGCTAAACAGACTGTATTCATTAGTGATGTCATCAGCCTATAGGCTTTTTGAATCCAGATATATTACCGAAATTCTCATTTTGCTTTTTGATGAACTTTATTGTTTACCTGCGTACTGATTTTTTTAGTCTTTACCTTTAGTATTTACTTCCTTTGGTTTGCTTCAGTTTCCTTATGCAATTTGTATATAACCCTAATAGTGAAATTCTTATCATTTTATTGTTTATTTTTTGTTAGTTTTATTTTTACAATTTACTGTTGTTTGCCTTGTAATTTTCATTCTATATTTTTAATGGCATGAATAATTTAGTTTATACTTTGTTATTTATATATGTATTAAAACTATAAATTTTCCTTTGAGGATTACCTTAAGTGCAGCCAAGAGATTATGATGTGTAATATTTTATTATTGTTTTGAAGATATTTTTGGTTTTGGTTTATAGTTCTTTTGGGCACAAGAATTTTCTGGGTGACAACTTTTAAGTACCCTAATGGAAAGAATTCTGAAAAGTATTAATTGTGAGTGCTAGTGTTATGGCACTATAATTAGAACATGGTTTTGGTGAATGTGTTGCTTTTTGTAATCCACTGACATTATCAATGACCTTTGACATAGGGTCAGCTTTCATGTATGTTCCATTGACTATTGAAAGAAGCTGAATACTTTATTTTAAATTTTTGATATCTACCAATAAGATATACCTTATTGTGTTACTCTGACTTATTTTTTGTTTATTTAAATCTAATATAAATGGAGAAGGCAAATAAAAGAGATTTCACATTTTCATCTATTTTCTTTGTTCTTTTGGTAATTACCGCTTTATGAATTTGGGGGTATGCTATTTCATTCAAAAACTTTCTTAACTGTCATATTTTTGTGGAGAATTTCGCACTTTTTAGCAATTTCCTTCTTCCTACATTTAATTACTTTTATCTTGAATCCACACGACCTGAATTTAACATTATTTTAAACAACCTCTGCTTTCCTTTTGCTTGCAGGCTGTGACTGGCGTGATTTATCCATCTCTTTCTGTTCAACTTTTTCTGAATGGCATTCTTGTTGGTTTGGTTATACCGTATATAATATATAGGAGGGAGTTGAATTTGAGAGGAGATATCAACCTGAATATTCTTTTTCTCTTAAAGTATGGAAATTAAGTACACTTATATGTATTCACATGACAAATATCTCAATGTTTGTGCATGTTATTATTTATTGTATGGTTTTCCTTTTATGTGTTTTAAATGTCCCCAGTAAGTGGGCCATTAACTTTGAGCATGTGTACACGTGTGATGGGGTGGAGGGAGATGTAAACTTAAACATGAATTTTGAGTTGTTCTTCAGGGTAGTGGGCTTTCCCATTGGACTGCTGTATGCTGCTAGTTTTCTCTGTGTATTCCCCTGAAATCCTATTTGAATTTTATCCTCATATGTTGTGTTTCAGGTTTACATGTGATTTTTATTCAATTTACAACTCCAAAAATGGCTTTGTTTCCAATTTGTTCTCTGAATTTGCATTGGTTCCTCATGACAGAAAAAAATGCCAATGACACTGAAAAGACTCAATTCTCATTTTCTCATCCATTCCTATTATATCAGCTTTAACATTCTCTTGATTTCCTTGCTACTTTCTTGCTGTGAGACTAATTTCCTTTTTAGCTTTTATAAATTCTAAATACTGGAATGTTCGTCTTAATGACACTAATCTTATAGGCCTCTTCCACATGTTTTCTTTATCATCTGAAATTTCCATGTAACCTTTTAAAATTAAAAATCATCAGAATGTATTTTGATAGAGGTAACAATCTGTTATGATGTCTTCCTGTCTTTCTTCTTCGTCATGATAAACTTCTCTTTTGTACAATCAAATATATTGTAATGGTCCTTTATTCACATCAGTGCTTTCTTTGTAGTTTTGATGATCTCATATGATATGATTATTTTTGATTAAAAGTGATTTGCACTAACCAATATTAGGTTCTCCTATATATAATAGAAAATTCAAAAGTTACAGTGGTTTAAAGAACATAGGTGTTGATTGTCTCTCATCTAAAAATATTGAAAAGACAGATGGTCCAGCAATGGAAGGATCACAGTCTCATCAGAGGTCGTAGGCCCTGCCTCCCTGCCCCCCCATCCCCAGTGTTTGGTTTTCAGATCCATGCTGTAGGCTGCAGTAAGGAAGGGCAGACTGATGGGGAGCCCCTTCTTGCTTACATTAATTCCCGCTAACCCTCTTACTGAGATTGCATTTACTGCTTACATTTATCTCAAGTGTCCTGAGATACTTAATTTAGGATAATGGCCTTGAGATCTACCCAAGTGGCTGCAAAAAAACCCATTATTTTATTAATTATGCTTGAGTAGTATTGCACGGTATATCTCTGTATACCACATACCACATTTTCTTTATCCACTTCTCAGTTGATGGTTACTCATGCTGATTCCGCATCTTCACAATAATAAATTGTAGTGCAATAAACATATGAGTGCAGGTGTCTTTTTGATATAATGACATCTTTTCCTTTGGGGACATACTCAATAGGGGGATGGCTGGATCAATTGGTAGGTCTACTTTTAGTTCTTTGCAGAATCTCCATATTGTTTTCCACAGAGGTTGGACTAATTTATATTCCCACCAACAGTGTATAATAAGTAAATTCCCTTGTCACTCCATCCACATCAACATCTACTGTTATTTGACTTTTTAATAACATACTCTCACAGGGGTAAGGTGGCATCTCATTGTGGTTTTAATCTGCATTTCCCTGATAATTAGTGATGTTGAGCATTGTGTGTGTGTGTGTGTTTGAGGAAAAATGCTTATTACATTTATTTATTTATTTATTTTTATTTTAGCGTATTATGGGGGTACAAGTGTTAAGGTTACATATATTGCCCATGCCATCCCTTCCCCCTCGGGTATGAGCTTCAAGCGCGTCCATCCCCCAAACGTTGCACATCTCACTCATTGTGTTTGTATATAACCATCCCCTCCTCTCCACTCCCACTCTCCTGACACCTGATAAATGTTACTCCTATATGTCCACTGAGGTGTTGATCCATTAATACCAATTTGCTGGTGAGTACATGTGGTGCTTGTTTTTCCATTCTTGAGATATTTCACTTAGTAGAATGGGTTCCAGCTCTATCTAGGAATATACAAGAGGTGCTATATCACCGTTGTTTCTTAAAGCTGAGTAGTACTCCATGGTATACATATACCACATGTTATTAATCCATTCATGAATTGATGGGCACTTGGGTTGTTTCCACAACTTTGCAATTTGTGAATTGTGCTGCTATAAGCATTCGAGTGCAGGTGTCTTTTTCATAAAGTGACTTTTGATCTTTTCGGTAGATGCCCAGTAGTGGAATTGCTGGATTAAATGGTAGATCTACTTGTATCGCTTTCAGGTATCTCCATATTGCTTTCCACAGAGGTTGACCTAGTTTGCAAAATAATGCCCAACAAACATATGAAAAAATGATCAACGTCTCTAATCATCAGGGAAATGCAAATCAAAACCACAATAAGATATCACTTAACTCCAGTGAGAATGGCCTTTATCAAAAAGTCCCCAAACAACAAATGCTGGCATGGATACGGAGAGAGAGGAACACTCCTACACTGCTGGTGGGATGTTGAGCATTTTATCATTATGTTTGTTGGCTATTTGTCTATCTTCCTTTGAATAATGTTTGAGTTCCTTATAGATTCTGGATATTAGTCTTTTGTAGACTGTATTATTTGTGAATATTTTCTCCTGTTCAGTAGGTTGTCTATTTACTTTGTTAATTATTTCTTTGGCTGTACAGAAACACTTTAGTTTAATTAAGTCATATGTATTATTTATGTGTTTGCTTACTCATAAATTCTTTAGCTAGACCAATGTCCAGAAGAGCTTTTCCTAAGTTGTCTTCTAGAATTTTTATGGTGTCTGGTCTTACACTTAAGTGCTTAATCCATCATGAATTAGTTTTTGTGTGTGTGGGAGAGATAGGGATCCAGTTTCATTCTTTGGCATGTGGCTCTTCAATTTCCCAGCACAATTTACTGAATATGATACTGTTTCCCTAGTGTATGTTTTTGTCTCCTTTGTCAAAAATCAGTTGGTTCTATGTATATGATTGTATTTGTGGGATCTCTATTCTGTTTCATTGTTCTATGTGTCTACCTTTACACTAGTACCATACTGTTTTGGTTACTATAACTTTGTAGTATAATTTGAAGTTAGGTAATGTGATGCCTCCAGATTTATTCTTTTTTTTTAGGACTGCTCTGGCTATTTAGGTTCTATTTGATTCTATACGACATTTACGATACTTATTTTTAATTTTCTGAAAAATGACATTGATATTTTGATAGACTGCACTGAATCTGTAAATCACTTTGGACACTATAGAGACTTACAAAATATTGCTTCTTCAGACTTAAAATTGGCTGTATATCTTCAGCGCTGCCAGACTTGTACCATAGAGCACCGGCTTCTTTATTGTTCTGTGTGAACAAGCCACCACTTCCTATAACAGATTTCACAGAAGAATGTTGGTTTTGTCCCTTCTGCATGAATCCTGTCTTTTAAGGCTAGTGACTCAGTCTGCCCGAACTTAGAACCCTACCGTTTGAATGCCAGTTTCTACATGTGGGACTTTGCTACATAATACCAACATTTCTTAAACATTACCAGCTGCTAGAGTCTCAGGCCTGATCTCCCTGGGTGTTAAGTAGCTGAACTCAGCCCCCTGTTCAGAGAGGTGAGGAAAAGTCAGGAGAATGGCAGAAAGCGTGACCCTCACATTCTTGATCCAGTGAACCGACACCACACCTATCTCTCCTCAAACATCTCATCCTGTGAGAATAAACCCTGATGTTTTATGTGGCCATTCTACTGTTTCTGCTGCTATTAGTCAGCCACTATTGTTAACCAATACAGTCCTAGACCACCTTGCTTTCCTCTGACATATTCTCTCTCTTTGATAATGAGAGCAAAGCACTTAGCCTTCTGCTCAGGCTGCCACAAGTCTTAGAGTCACCTTTCGTATTTAATCACAGTAACTGTGGTGACCTTTATCATCAGTTTGTATGTTCCCTTCTGCGCTGTCAACTGTTTTTCTCTTCCCGCTTCCATTCTTGTTCTGTCCTTTTGAACACTTCTTCCAAGCACATTTGAAAAGAGGAGGGACATATGGATTTAATTTTGAAATGTACTTATTTACAGCACTTCATAAAAATGATGCAGAATTCCCCGGATATGTAACTCGATCATTTTTATGATCAGTCCCCATATTGTTCTGGATCTCAAATGCCATTAGTCACTAAACTAAAGAAATATATTGAGCATGTGTCATTTTACCAGGACCAGGGCGGGACGTCAGGGAGAGGGGAAAAAAACAAGGACCTAACACTCATATAATTTATAGGATCAAGTATAACTTACAAAGAATTTGGGTAGCGGCTTTATTTTTATTTTTTATTTTTTTCTTTTTCTCTGCATTCAAAAAGTCAAAGAAACAGCGGCTTTATTTTTAATAGAATAACTAAGTGAATATTTAGATTGAAATCTAAAGCAAAGTATCTTTAAATTGATGCTATCAAATACTCGAAGAATAAAACTGAAAGCTTTTTTTTTGCTGAAAATGTCAGAAGACCTAACATCCACTTTTATGGTGATTTCTTCTTTTATTTTTATTTCCTTTGTGCCTCTTGAATGCTAATGATTTGGGTTTAGCTTCGGTGAAATCATAGCTTTATTAATATTCAATGCCATATTACTCTAAAAATAAAAATAAGAAACTCAACTTATTGAGAGCAATTTAAGAGAAATATCTGAATTGGTGATCTACATAGGGTCACCATTCCCCAAGTACTTTGTTATTTCATGTGTTCCCTGAATTCAGGACAATGTACCTGAAAGGAATAATTTGTTCTCCAGAGTAATAAAATGCTATAGTTTGAAAATGGGTCAGAGACATGATCGCTTCCCAATAAATATGAACTGAATGAGTGCACTAGTAAAATGCAGCATGTTAAAGAAAAATGTAGTGAATCCAGAACCCAAATAAACAAATACAAAGAGCCAGAAGTTGTATCCTAACACCACATAATGAAATATTTACAAGTATGTTATAAGTGCCCTTCAGAATTCTCAGGTTTCTTGAGAATTACTAAACAGATTAAATTAGGCATATTAAAAAGTATTGATAAGTGTTTCTCAGGGAGTTTAAAAATTCTATTTTTTAAGTTGACAACACTTGCAATAAATATTTTTTTTATTTCAAGATATTATGGATTTACAAACATTTTGGTTACATGTTATGACTTTGCTTCACCCAAGCCAGGATTAGCGACATGCCCTTCCCCCACACAATGCTCACCACATACATTAGTTGTTAGTTTCCCTACCTCACTCCCCAACCCCTAGTGTGTATTACTTTCATGTGAGCACCTTAGTGTTGATCAGTTAGTGCCAATTTGATGGCAAGTACATGTGGTGCTTATTCTTCCATTCTTGTGATACCTCACTTTGGAGGATCCAGCTCTAACCTGGATAATATAAGAGGTGCTAGATCACCGTTATTTTTTGTAGTTGAATAGTATTCCATGGTATACATATACCACATTTTATTAATCCACTTATGCATTGGTGGGCACGTGGACTTTTCCAACATCCTTACAAAAGTGAATTGTGCTGCCATTAACATTTGAGTGCAGATATCTTTATTATAGAATGTCTTTTGTTCCTTTGGGGTAGATGCCTAATAGTGCTATTGCTGGATCAAATGGTATTTCTATTTTTAGTTGTTTGAGGTATCTCCAAATTCTTTTCCACAGAGATTGCACTAATTTGCAGTCCCACAAGCAGTGTAAGAATGTTCCCATCCCTCCATATCCTCACTAGCATTTATTGTTTTGGGACTTTTTGATAAAGGCTATTCTCACTGGGGTTAGGTGCATCTCATTTTTGTTTTGATTTGCATTTCCCTAATGATTAGAGATGTTGATCCTTTTTTAAAATGTTTGTTGGACATTATTCTGTCTTCTTTTGAAAAGTTTCTGTTCATGTCCTTTGCCCATTTACTGATGGGGTTGTTTTGATTTTCTCTTCTTGATTTTTTTGAGTTCTAGATAGATTCTTGTTATCAGCCCTTTATCGGATGTGTAGAAAGCAAATATTTCCTCCCATTCTGTAGGCTATTTGCTTTAATCATAGTTTCCTTGGCCGTGCAGAAGCTTTTTAAGTTTATCAGTTCCCATTTATTTATTTTTGTTGCTGTTGTGATTGCTTTGGGGGTCTTCATCATAAATTCTTTGGCTAGGCCGATGTCTGAAAGAGTCTTCCCTACATTTTCTTCTAGAATTCTTAAGCTTTCATGCCTTAGGTGTAAGTCTTTTATCTATTGTGAATTGACTTTTATAAGAGATAAGAGGTGGGGATCCAGTTTCCATCTTCTGCATGTAGTTATCCAGTTTTCCCAGCACTGTTTTTGAAAAGAGATTCTTTTCCCCAGTGTATATTTTTGTCTGCCTTGTCAAAGATTAGATGACAATATGAGGATTCTTTCATCTCTGGATTCTCAGTCCTATTCCAAAGGTCTATGTCTCTATTCTTGTGCAGTACCATGATGTTTTAGTTTCTATAGGCTTGTAGTACAACTTGAAGTCTGGTAGACTGATACCTCCCAGTTTGTTCCATTTGCTTAAGATTGCCTTGGCTATACAAGGTTTTCTCTGGTTCATTACAAAGCATAGAATTATTTTTTCTAGATCTGTAAAGAATGATGATGATACTTTGATAGGGATTGCATTAATTCTGTAGATCACTTTAGATAGCACGGACATTTTAAAAATACTAATTCTGCCAATCCATGAGCAAAGTAGATTTTTCATCTGTTTATATCTTCTACAATTTCTTTTCTTAGTGTTTTGTAGCTCTGTCTGTATATGTCTCTCACCTCTTTTGTTAAATATATTCCTAGACATTTAAGTTTCTTAGAAGCTATTGTAAATGGTGTCACATTTTTTATTTGATTTTTGGTTTGACTATTATTGGTGTATATGAATGTCTCTAATTTGTGTGCATTGGTTTTGTATCTTGAGACTTTACTGAATTCATTTATCAATTCCTGGAGTCTCTTGGTTGAATCCTTGGGGTTTTCTAGATAAAATATCATATCAGTGGTAAAGAGTGATACTTTGATCTCTTCTGCCTCCATTTGGACACCCTTAATTCCTCTATCTTGTCTAATTGCTCTAGTAAATACTTCAACATTATGTTGAATAGAAGAGGAGATAGTGGTCAAACTTGTCTAGTTCCAGTTCTAAGTGGAAATATTTTCAGTTTTTACCCATTCAGTAAGATATTGGCTGTGGGTTTATTGTATGTGGCCTTAATAATTTTAAGGTACATCCCATCCATGCCTATTTTGTTAAGAGTTTTTATCATAAAGGTGTGTTGGATTTTGTGAAATGCTTTTCCTGAATCTACTGAGAGAATCATATGGTTTTTGTTCTTGATTTTATTTATGTTGTGAATTACATTTATAAATTTGCACATGTTGAACCAGCCTTGCATCTCTGGGATAAAGACCACCTGGTCATGGCAAATTATTATTATTTTTTTGATGTGCTGTTGGATTTTATTTGCTAAGATTTTGTTGAGGATTTTTGTATCTATATTCATGATGCAAAATGAATCAATTTCAATTAATATTGGTCTGTAGTTTTCTTTCTTTGTTGTGTCCTTTCCTGGCTTTGGTATCAAGGTTATACTGGCCTCCTAGAATGAGTTGAGGAGGATACCATCTATCTCAATGTTATGGAATAATTTCTGTAGGATGAGTTCTTCTTTGTATGTTTGGTAAAATTCAGATGTGAACCCATCTGATCCTGGACTTTTCCTTGTTGGAAGGTTTTTAATTGCTGCTCCAATTTCTCTGCTTGATATTGTTGTGTTCAGGGATTCTATTTCCTCCTGGATGAACTTAGGGAGGTTGTATATTTCCAAGAATTTGTTCATTTTCTCCACATTATGCAGTTTTGGGGCTAATATGCTTTTATAATATTCAAAGATAATGTTTTGTATTTCCATGGTGTCTGTTGTGACCTCTCCTTTTTCATTTCTAATTGAGTTTATTATAGTCCTTTCCATTCTAGTTCTTGTTAATCTAGCAAGATGACTGTCAATTTTGTTTATCTTTTTGAAAAACCAGGTTTTGGCTTTATTGATCTTTATAGTTATTTTGTTTTCAACTTCATTTAGTTCTGCTCTGATGTTAGTTATTTCTTTTCTTCTGCTTGGTTTGGAATTGATTTGCTCTTCCTTTTCCAGTTCCATAAAATAGTTTTTTGGTTTCTTGGTTTCTAACTTTCTGTTTGGATGTGAGCATTTAATGTTATTAGTTTTCCCTTTAGGAATGCTTTTGCTGTATCCCACAGATTTTGATAACTTGTGTTTCCATTATCATTTAGTTCAAAGAATATTTTGATTTCCCTCTGTATCTGCTCCTTGATCCAATAGTCATTCAACAATAGATTGTTTAATTTTCATTACTTTGTGAAGTGGTAAGTGTTTCTGTTGGAATTGAACTGTAATTTTATATCACTGTGATCTGAGAAGATACATCATATAATTTCTATTTTTTTTTTACTTTATTGAGGTCTGATTTGTGGCCTATTATGTGATCAATTTTGGAGAAAGTTCCATGGGCTGATGAGAAGAATGTATATTCAGCTTTATTTGAATGAAATGTTCTCTAGATGTCTGTTAGACCCTTTTGTTCTAGAACTCATTTAAGTCCATTATTTCCTTGCTTATTTTCTGTATGGAAGACCTGTCCAGTTCATTCAGTGGGGTGTTAAAATCCCTGGCTATCATGGTGCTATTGTTTATCATGCTTTTACATCAAACAAGGTTTCCTTTATGTATCTGGGTGCTTCTGAGTTGTATGCACAAATATTAAGAATTGTTAAGTCTTCTTGTCAGATTTTTCCTTTCACCATTATATAGTGGCCATCTTTGTCCTTTCTTACTCTTGCTATTTTAAAGCTTATGTTACCTGAAATAAGTATAGCTACCCCTGCTTTCTTTGGCTTCCATTTGACTGGAGGATTGTGTCCCATCCCTTGACCTTGAGCCTGAAAGTATCTTTGTGGGTTAAATGCATTTTCTATAGACAACAGATACTTGGCTTGTGAAATTTTATCCACTCCGCCAGTCTGTGTTTCTTCACAGGACAATTTAAGCCATTCACATTTATTGAGTGGATTGATATTTGGGGTAGATTTCCATTCATATTGTTGGGAGAATTCCTATTGTTTTGTTTTACTCCTCAAGCCATTGTGGAATCCAGGTTCTAGACTTTAACTCTTGAGTGATTTTAAGTTGGTGGATGTCTACTGCTCTGTTCAGTGTGTAATGCAGGTCTGAGTACTTCCTGCAGAGCAGGTCTGGTTTTCACAAATATGATTAATGATTGCTTGTCTGTGAACATCTTTATTTCTCCCTAGCAGATGAAGCTTAGTTTTGCTGGGTAGATAATTCTATGTTGGCCATTGTTCTGTTTAAGAAGAATGAGGATGGGTCCCCAGTCCCTCTGGGTTATAAAGTTTCAGTTGAGATGTCTGCAGTTAGTCTGATAGATTTTCCTTTGTAGGTTATCTGCTGTTTTCACCTCACTGCTTGAAGGATTGCTTCTTTTGTTTTTATTTTGACCAGCCTAATAACTATGTGATGTGATGATTGCCTTTTCATCTTGAGTCTCACGGGAGTTCTATGTGCTTCTTGTATCTGAATATTTAGATTTCTTGCCAGGCCAGGCATATCTTCCTCCAGTATTCCATGAAATAAGTTTTCCAGCCCTTGCATATTTTCTTCTTCTCTCTCTGGGATGCCTATGATTCTTATATTTGGCTTCTTTACATAATCCCACATTTCTTGTATGTTTTGTTCTTGTCTCCTGTTTCTGTGTTCTTTTTCTTCATCTGATTTTTTTTTTAGCACATAGGTATTATCTTCAAGCTCTAAGATTTTTCGTCTGCATGATCCAGCCTATTCTTGAGGCTTTCCACTGTGTTTTGTAGTTCCTTAAATGGGTCTTTCATTTCCAGGATTTGTTTGGTTTTTTTCATAGTATTTCAACTTCTTTAGAGAATTTTTCCCTCATTTCCTGTATTGTTCTTGTGGCTTCTTTGTGTTGGGTTTCTATTTTCTCTTCAATTCCATTGAGTTTTCTTACAATCCATATTCAGAATTATTCCTCTGTCAATTTAATCATATTGTATAAGTTGGTATCCATTAATGGAGATCAAATGTTTTCTTTTGGGAGTGACTTTTCTCTCTGATCTTTTATGTTTCCTGCATTCTTTCACTGATTCTTTCTAATCAGGCTACTTTGTTGAGAACTGGGGGTGCTGGGGCTGGTTTATGGCCTTATCTCCAAGTCTCTAAAGGAACATTCCTTGACAGTGCTGGGGAGATGTGCTCTGGTCTTGTATTGCCTTAGAGTTATTTTAGCCTGTTGGTTTATCTCTGACCTGTTGTCTTCACCTCTTTCCAAAGGAGATTAGTGAGTTTTGTTCCCTTGCTTAAGCTCCCAGGTGATGAACCACTCTTGTGTGTGTGACTCCACTGCCCTCTGGTAGTTTGACATGGAAGGCACTGTGTTGAGCTATGGGGCTACGCTCTCTGTTGTTGATTATAGTTTGCATGGAGGAGCCAATTATCAATGTATTCTGATGCCTTTGATTTGGGCTCTGATCCCCCAAATGGGGTATACGAATGCCCTGATCTTTGGGAAATGTCTTGTCACTTCTGAGAGTTACTTGAGCCCTGTTGACACTTTAGGTGGAACAAGGGTAACTGGTTCCTGCAAGCCTGAGAGTATATACTTCTGTGGTTGCTTGATCTCCTGCTAGGGGAGAGCCACTAATATGTTATTCAGGGCTCTTTCCCCACACTTGTGAGGAAGCTACTGGTGGGGGGTGTCAATAGGTGCAATTGCTGAGGACTCTGGCCAGGATTGTACTGGCCCGAAGCTGGCAGCAGCCTGGGAGCCAAGAGTGAGCCCTAGTGTTATGTTCTTATCAGATGATCAAAGCCTGCCTACTGGACCAAATCAACAAGCTTCCCCCTATTGCTTAGTACCAAGGCCCCACAGATTCACGCCAATCACACAGAGAAAGTGACTTTTCCCTTTTCTCCCTGGCTCCAAAGGCAGAGCCTGTCCCAATGGTGTGAAAGTCACCAGGCTGGGCGAGGAGTGCTGCCTGAGACTACTGTCGGACTTTGGTTTAGATCACCAGTGTTGAGGAGACACGCTCAATCTTTGGCCATTGATGCTGGCTCAACTAGCTGAATTTACAATTTGTGGGCTATTTTTTAGTTTTAGAGTCCCACTGATTTATGCCAGTCACACACAGAAAGCGACTTTTCTCACTTCTCCCCACCTCCAAGGAGGGGCCTGTACTGCCAGTAGGAAAGTCAAGTCACTGGGCTGGAGGAGGGGCGTTGCCTGAGATCATATCTGAGTACTGAAGTATGCAGTTCCCAGGTCAATATTTGGTCAAAAGTAGACAAATCAACAGTTAGTACTAACATTGTTCCAGTTCAACATTTTCACACATCTCTTACTTTCTATTTAAACAGATGATATTGAATATATCCCAGAGACTCTAAGAAGGGTGGACAAAATATTGTTCAAAGATATCTAACGTGCAACAGTAACATCTGTGACCTTGGAGGAAGCCTACCACGTGGCTTTTCAGGCTCTGAGACCACTGTTCCCTCTGTCCAGGCCTCCATTTAAAGACAGACCGACTGGCTCCCTAAGGAGCGCCCCTGCTAGTATGATTTCTTCTTGTCTCTGCCTCTGGTGCAGAAAACATGCTCCCTGATCCTGACCATGAGGATTATATTTTTGAATACTTTGCAGGTCTCCTCTGTAGACTCAGTGTGTATCCTGAAGAATTCTCTAATAGACTCCTTGGTGGAGCAGGAGGGAAGAAAAGGATAAGGGAAAGGAGGTAATGGCATATAAAGAATGCTCCCCTTCGAAGGAGATCAAGTTTGAGATATAACACAGAACAGGAAGATTTTAGTTCATTCAAATTGACAGTACCTTCCATTGTTGCATCTGTTGTATGCTAATATCTTGCCAAATTACCTACATGAAAAACAAAGGAGCATTTCCACTCAGATAAGTCAAACCTGCTGTGTTTGTGGAATTTCCAGATAGTTAATCATGCCTAGATTTAGCTATGCTCTTTTAAATATTGCACACACAATAATATGGAATTAGCAGAAAGTGACTAATCCAGTCAACCAATTAACTCTCCCCAGATGCTGCACTTTTACATCTGAAATTACTTCAAGAAAAACTGGGACAGGAATATTAAACAAGTTAGTAATATTTTTGTGGAATATTATGTATGGAATAAAATCCACATAGGATTACTTGAACTCAAACCATTTATATTAATATAATATTTATATTGGTACAATATCCAGTCAGGCAAAAGTTTGTTTTATCTAAACTATCTATTGTTTTGTGCTTAAGTGACTTTAAGATTTTAAGTTACTGAAAATAATTTTGAAACCACAACATAAGTACCATTCCTAATGTCTTTTTGGTCCTCCTAGGTCTCATGTAGCCATGTGGCATCAAAGATGTCTATAAAGGACAGGACCTATCTGTGCCCTCAATTCATGTACTAGGTGCAGAGTTCAAGACAGAAAACAGGATGCTTGGAGGATCCAATTCCTCCTGGAATAGCCAGGAGGCAAAGGTGGGGACAGGGAGAAGGGGCCATATTGGGCTAGACTGTGCCTTGTAGCTGCTGGTGTAGGCACTGAGATTATGTCTCCAGGCCTCACCATGGTCACCTCTCCAGACCCCAGAATCTAGAAGCTTTAAACCAAAAACATAACCTCATAGTCAAATCCAGTAGAATTTAAAAATATTACAGAAGCATAAGTTTTATTATCCTAAAACATCTAAACTTTAACAATAATTTAATAACTAATTTTATTTACCAAAGATTACATATTATATCAAGCTAATTAGTGTATCCATCACTTAACATACTTATCTTCTTTTGTAGTAAGAACATTTAAAATGTATTTTTTAGCAATTTTGAAATATACGTTTTTATTAACTGTGGTTCCCATGCTATGTAATGGATCTCAAAAACTTGTTACTCATGTCTAACTGAAACTTTGTATTCTTTGGCCAATATCTCTCCAGCCCCTGGTAAACCACCATTCTACTCTGTACTTCTATGAGTTTGACTTTTAAAAATTACATATAAGGGAAGTCAAGCATACATCTGGGAAAGAGTTAATATCCAAAATAGATAAGAAACTCAAAACAACTCAACAGCAAGGAAATAAACCAATTAAGAAATTGTCACCATCAAACCAGGTTCACTACCCACTGCCTAAGAGGAAGTCAATACACTGAGACAACAGGTGTTACAGCAGAGAAAGGGTTTAATATTGCATGCATTGTTTGAGGAGATGGGAGAAATTTCCCAAATCCATGTCCCCAAAAATTTGGGAGAAAGGGTTTTTAAGTTTGGCAAGCAAAAGGCTAGGCAATTGGGTTTGCTAACTGGCTGGTTCTGGAGAGGATCCATAGGGGTGTAGAAATTGTCACTTTTGGTGGGTCAGTTCTTGGGTGGAGGTTGCAATACCAGTTGAGTCAGTTCCTCAGTATAGGCCACTGGTCTGAGTAGGTCATCTGTTGTACCTGAATGCAGGACCTGGAAGATATCTCAAAAACTAGCCTTAAGTTTCACAAGGGTGATGTTCTGTATGGGGAGAGTTAAGAATCTTTGTCACCACCAGCTATGTGTCTCCTCAGTAGTAATTACAGGAAACCAAACATGGGGGCAGTGGCTGGTTATTATCATTATTTTTCACTATGCCAGTGCCTTCACAGAGTTTTAGGTACTTACCACAGTTCTCACCTTACGCCCCTTTATTGATTTGTAAAGTGTGGTTTCCAAATGAGCAAAGGACTTGCACAGAAATTTCTCAAAAGAAGACATACAAATGGCCAACAGGTTTGTGAAAAAAGTTCAACATCACTAATCAGGAGATTGCAAATTAAAATCAAAATGAGATATCACCTCACACCTGTTAGAGTGGCTGCTATCAAAAGGACAAAAGATAACAAGTATTGGTGAGGATGTGGAGAAAAGGGACCCCTGGAACACTGTTGGTGGAAATATAAATTAGTATGATCACTATACAGAACAAAAATTAGTACAATAATTATGCAGAATAGTATGGAGTATCCTCAAAGAAATAAACATAGAATTAGAATATGACCAAGAAATCCCACTTCTGGGTATATAAGCAAAGCAATTGAAGTCAGCGAGTCAAAGAGATACCTGCACTCACACGTTCATTGTTGCATTATTCACAGTAGTCAAGACGTGGAATCAAGCTAAGGGTTTATCAATGAATGAATGTATAATGAAAGTGTGGTGCCTATACACAATGGAATACAACTCTGCCTTTAAAAAGAAGAAAATTCTGTCATTTACTGCAACTTGAATAAGCCTGGAGGAAATTATGCTAAGTGAAATAATTCAGGCACAGAAATACATGTACTTTTTTTCATCCTTCCTCATAATACTCATGATTCTTTTTCCTCTCCCAGGACCACTTCTCCTCTCAATTACTCAATTCTGTCCAAAAGTTCCACACTTGCATACAGCTAAGTACACATTTGGCAACAGTCTTTCTTGCCATAAATGGTATTATTTCATAATGGCTTCTAAAGAGATAGGAAAAACCTGTAAGTTACATCCTCACCAAATATAAAATCATTTAAAGGCACAGTAAAAGGGACCATAACTTCCCAAATGTGTTATTATATCAGTCAAAGAAGTCAGAAATCAGTAGGAAGAAGCTTGTCTAGTAAAGTAAGTGGATTAAACAAAAGCACACACAGTCTTTTAATATAATTGCCCTACTAACATAGGTTGATGGCGGAACCCCTCCACATACTAAATTACTATTTGAACCATTTCATAAATTTAGAGAGAAGGATTTTTAGAAAGAAATAGAGAGGGAGAATGTTTTCAAAATTGTTAAATCGACCATGTTAAACACAAATGTGTCCTTCCTATAGAAAGCTGGCTTTCAAAAATAAAGCAAAAAGTTTTGCCTGGGTTAAGCATGTATAATCACTCCTGTGATTGCCAAGGGGAGCAGTTCCTCTGTCTCTCTTGGAGAGGATGGCTCAGGAAATTGAGAGAAGCTGTGAGTGTTTTCCTAATAAATGTTCTTCCATGCCGGTATGTGAGACCATGGAAAAGGCGGTTTCCCAAACTGCTTGCGACTAAATTATACCTTTCTTATGTCGTAAAGAGAAGACACGGGAAATAAAATAGGAAACGTTGTGTGGCTACCTGGCTCAAGCAAGAAAGTGATAAGAGCTGAGCTGTGTTTCAGGAAGCTGGATTTGACACTGGTAAGAAATGTAGAGTTAATTTAGAATTTGAGAAAGTTAAGGATGATGTGAGAACTAGAAAAAAATCAGATGGGCGATTGCTTCACGGTTCATTCTAGTAGTGTGCCTGAGGTAACTGGTAACATCGTGAAAGGAGTAGCTTATTATAGTTAAAACAGTGTCTGACTTGAGATTTCAAAAGACATATCTGAAAACTCAAAATGTGGCAGGACTAAACTTGAGTCTGCCTAAGGGTAATATGTAAAATCACAAAGCAAAATGCCACAGTCAAAAATGAGCATTTATAAGATGTTATCATTGGGGAAATTGGAGTGAAGGACCCATGAGAATTCTGTGATGTTTTTGTAACTTCTTGTGAGCATAAATTTATTTCAAAGAAAAAGTCTAAAATGAGCGTGTAAAAATATAGCAAGGGAAGCTACCATGAAACCTCTCTATTGGGAGTAGAAGAAAGGGTGTGTGCCACAAAATAGAGACAGGAAACAGGGAATGCGTGAGGTAGCTGAAGGACTAGATGAAATCCCTACTTTGCACCCATTGATATTTTTAATGCATTTACTCATGCTCATTTTCTTCACCCTGGTATTTCTCTTTTCTTGATACTGACCCCCATTCGTGTGGTTATGGCCTTTGATCATTAATGTTTGTCATATAAAAGTATGTGGGAGCAGAAAGCACAGGGAAAAATGTTTCCGGAAAATAGTATTTATGAGTCATATTTCCTGTTCTGAAGCTAGATGGTGTGTGTCTCAATCCCTGATTAGTTTGTGAGATCTTGTTTATTATCCCCTAGGAAGAGAGTGTAGATTGCAAGACCCCGTACAAGAAAGGCAGAGGGGGTCTTGGATAGGCCCATAGAATTTATTCTACCGTGGCCTGAAACATCACAGTGATACTTGTGAGACAGAGAGTGGGATAGACAGAGGAGTGAGCCTGACCCAAAATAAATTTTCATGATGAACTAGAGTAACACATGGGTGCAACATAGGACTTAGGGGCCTAGATTGGGAAAGATACCACCTCTATGCTTCCACAATGGCTAAGACAGAAAAAAAAGAGAACATAGTTAATCATCCACTGGTTCTTAAAATTTCCACGTGGAAGTGACCCATGCCAGTTCATTCTGTATGTCCTTGGCCAAAACAAGTCACCAGTCCATGCCTGAATTTAAAGAGATATATAAGTATAATCCTGCTATTTACTTGAAAGGTGAAAAACCAGAAATGAGGACTACTAAATACCATAAGTGAAAGCGGTAGGTGAAAAGAGCTTCGAGATCATGGATGCTTGATTACAGAACAAGGCACCCTTGCTTGTTATACCACTCTTTTCAGCTCTTTGTAGTCACGCCTTTCTAAAGAGAGTTGCTAGAAATTGGAGAGAGACCCAAATAATCTAACCTGTAGTCAAACAAATAAAACAAGTTAACATGCAATTTTTGAACTACAGAGAGAAATAGAAAAACCCATGATAATCCTCCCCTGCATCCTTGCTCTTCAACTCTGTGCTGCCCAAGCATATTTTGCTGAAACATCTTAGTCTTCCATGCATGTGAGGGAGTTGGACTGTAAATCTCACAGGAATTTATTATGGGTCCTCCAGTGAGTTTCTTTTTCAAGACACTCACTACAACAGCATATGCAAAGTGTCTGATATATTAAAAGTATAAATATCCCACAGACTGTTTTCACTCATATTCTGCACAGTATAAATCCATATTCAGGAAACAAAATTTAAGATGAACAGAATTCATTCTCTTCTTCCCTTTACAGCACATTTGTGCTTTTAAATTTGATTCTTTATATTTTTTACGTTGTTTATTTGTTCTTCATGGGATGGTTTTTGTCTCAAACAATGACTTAGACTAGATTTGACTTTAGGTGAAAGTTATAAGAAGTAGGTGTTATGATGTATATAAAATGTAAATTGCTTCCCTTTAAAGGTGCTTGTTATATAGCTTATTTTACAAAAAAAAAATCTTTAAAAGTTAATGTATGAACTTCCATTGTGAGTGAATAAGATAATTTCTAAAAATGCATTTCTTCTCTTTAGATATATTTGTTTTATTAATAAGCACATTAAAACTTTTAGATACAAATAGGCATTTTTCATGAAATATATACCACATACTGTATATTGAATACTTCTGTAATGTTCTATGTTGGTATAATGTGTTCAGAGGTACCATTCTACACCTGAAGAGCCAGACATTTTGTATCAGAAGAATGTGCAATACAAGTCATTATTAGGCACACAAAGTAAAACGAAGATTAAGAATCTTAAAGTGTTTGGCAAACAATATTTAAGGCTGTTATCTTTGCTTAGTACTCCGTACTTACTTTCAAGTATGAATCTGTTCTGCCTATTTGGTCTCAAGAAACAGCCTAAATTGTCCTTGCCATGCAAGGAGTGATGATTTTGACTGTCTGGAAGACTCCTTCAGAGAATTGTCACTGGTTTTGATAGCTTCTGATATGTTATTCCTGGGAAAGGAACCGTGGGGGACTCCCCATTGGCAGGCATTTGTATCAGACTCAAAAGAAACGTCTCTCCCAGCATGCATTTTCTACATGAGAGTGAACGGTAACCTATGAAAACGTGTCTGAAGAAAGTCTCAATATTTAGGGCCGTGGAGTAGTGGAGAGAAAAAGAAAGAACCTTTTCATCTTAAAATATATATTTAAAAGCCTCACCCTAGTGCTAATATGGCTCATCCTTTTGCTGATTAAGAAGGATGAGAGTCTTTCACTTAGTGACTTGACTCTTGACACTTGTCTGGGGTCTTTCTATCATGGCCTCATTCATATCCGACTATTTATTTTGGCATATTAAACAGCTCATCAAAATAGTGCTGGGATGATGTATCTTTTCAGATTTTTCACCCTGCGAATGGCCCCAGGGCTTCGTATTGATTTAACTCTTACACGTGTTGCTAACTACATGTTAGGGGCCAACAGCCCTGCACCAGCAATGCATGGTCCCCCCTTATTCATGGGAGATACGTCCCAAGACCCCCAGTGCACGCTGGAAACTGCAGGGAGTACCAAACTCTATGTATACTATTTTTTCCCTATACATACATAACTGTAATAGTGTTGTTTGTAAGATTGTCACAATAAGAGACTAACACAAATAGTTAATAATGAAATAAAACAATTATAGCGATATACTGCAATGAAAGTTATGCGAATGTGTTCTTCTCACTCTCTCTCAAAATATCATATTGTACCATCCTCACACTTCCTGTGATGCTGCGAGGTGATGTAGTGCCTACATGAGGGGATGAAGTGAGGTGAACGATGCGGGCTTTGTGATGTAGCCTTAGGCTACTATTGCTCAGCCGAGTACCACCTGCTTTGGGCGATTCTGGATTATCTAGCCACATCGAGGTCAATGGTTGGATATCAGGAGCAGACAGTGCCGATAGTTGGGGATCCTGAATAGTTGAAGGATTTTGCTGTTGCTGTTGTTATTGTTTTTGCAGGAAGCATTTGGAAGATGTTGTAGTTGAAAGTTGTCTCATTCTTTTTAAATCATCAAACTGTTGTTGCAAAGGCTGTAATCCTTCAGTGATCCTATGAGTGACTTTTACGCTGTGTTTCAGTCAAGGATTTGTATTTCATCGTTTTTTCCTTTAATGTCTATGCAATCTGAAACACTTTGGCAATTTTGGTGATGTGCACATCAGTGGTTCTGCTTTTCTTTCTTCTTCTCTGTTTTCTTCCTCCTGTACAACAAGCAGTGCTTTTCATCATCTTTGGTGGATGTATCTTGCTCCCGTTCTGTAAACCTATAGCTTGCTTTTGCTCTATAATCCTGTCTTTCTCTCTCCTCAACAAACCTCGTTTCATGCTACCTTGTTTTCGGTGTGCCTTGTCACTCTCTGGCCAAGAGCACACCAAGAACCGACATTTCAGACTGCTGACCCGACAGTACTATGAGAAAGCACGTGCTTCTAGAAATGATGATTCATAGATTTCCAGATATACAGATCGCTGGTTTGAGAGAAAGTTCACAATTGCGTGCTTCCTAGTGTTCACTGGAATTTAAGGTCTCTGGATTAAGAATTATAATTAATATCTCTAAAATTACTAGAAATAATAAAGGAAACAACTCCTCATGCAACTGTACAAGGAATGTAAGATGTGTTTCTGATAAGAAAAAGCTATAAAGTATGAAGATATTTAGCTTTGTTAAGGGAAAAAGAAAGTAAATTTATTCTAAAGGGAAATGACTGCCTGTTCTAAAATGAAAACAGAAAAAGTATAAGAAAAAAAATAAACAAAAAAAAGTTTGTAGGTTGTTTGTGGAACATGAATCTTGTGCAAATAATTTCATGTATGATTAAGCTGATTAAGACTAGAAGGGAAATGTTTATAAAATTTTCTAAAAACAGAGTATTAGTATTAAAAGTACACTGATGCAAAACTATTATAGAATTTGGTCACCTGTTTTATACAACAAGGTTTTCTTGGAGTATTCGTCTGTTCTTAATAGATAATTGAGAAAGCTTTTTCTTTATCTTTCAGGTGAGTGACCTAGGAAACAAAAATTCTATGTTTTAGCAAGATAATTTCCTGTGCTTCACGTTGTCTTTATGAGGGTTTTGTTCACTTCAGAAAACTGAGTCCTCTCTCTTGAAAGAACTAAGGTTTTTTACAACTGTGTAACTCTTTGTATTTGCCCTTGAAGTCTTTTTTTTGTTGTTTTTGTTTTTGAGACAGGGTCTTGCTGTGTTGCCCAAGGTAGAGTTCAGTGGCATCATGATTGTTTACTGGGACCTCAAACTCCTAGGCTCAAGCAATTGTCCTGCCCCAGCCTACTGAGTAGCTGTGATTACAGATGTGCACAACCATACTCGGATAATTTTTCTGTCGTTTATAGAGATGGCATCTTGCTGTGTTGCCCAGGCTGGTCTCAAACTTTTGCCCACAGGTAATCCTCCCAGAGCAGCCTCCAGAGTTGCTAGGATTACAGGCCTGAGCCACCTCACCCAGCCTTGAAGTCTTTAAAAGATCACTCTGGTTAAAAGAACAACTATTGTTCAGAGTAACCTAGGATCCTACTTTGATCAAATGTTATAAACCCTTGATATTTTTGGCATACTTACCAAAGTCAAATTTTAAACTAAGTCTTTTTTGTGACTTCAAAATAACTTTGGAGATTTCCAAGTGAGCCTTTGGAATATCTCAAAAGGATACCTCTCTTTATGAAAAAAACAGATATTAAACTGAGTGGACTTATTTGATATACTAAGTTGTATGAGAAACATTGCAAAACAAGAAGTAATGCTAAACTTTCTTTGAGTTACATATGTATAGGTATGTCATGAGTTCCAGAAATTGTGAATTTCCTTGAAATCTAATCATACCATTGTACTGGGTGAGAATTCCCAGAACTTTAAGAAAGAGACTGAATGGATCCTAAGACTACTAAGCCCAAATCAAGCAGAATAAGAATTAATTAAATATTAGGGAAATACTTTGGCACATTTTTCTCCTAAGTCAGCCAATACCAAAAATTATTAAGAGATGAAATTTCAATGAACTTTATAAGACTGTTCCAAGTCAAATTCCCTGTGACGAACTACTTAATACATAGTGCTACATGCCTGATTTGGAGAAACAAAACTGGTATTGAAAAGAATGGAAATTCAAAGTTAAGTAGGGACCACAGAGAGCTTTGATGCCTACCTGGTTCTTCCTGAGTCCTTAAAGCTTTCATTTTAACTCTACGACTCACGATGGCATAGATAAAATGATACAATATGAAAAAAATGGTAGGGTGATTGTTATAAAATTTCTAACGGGGTTTCTAATCAGTTTGGGAGTGGTAAAACCCATAATTCTGGTAAGAAAGTAAAACTGTCTGGTGATAGATTCCTGGTACCTTCTGGATCACTTGCATAGTCGAGAAGGATTTCATTGAAATGCTACCTTGGATGCAGGTTTTCTGGTTTATGGAAGCTTTCCCATGCAAGAAATCCAATGTTACACCAGTAGCTGAAAGGCTATTAGAAAATGGGTTTCCCTTATGGGGCATTCCTGGAGAAATCTCCAGCCATGGAGAATCTCCAGTGAAAGTAGTTCTTTCACTGGAGAAGTTTCAAAACAGTTAAATAAGGTACTATATACAAAAGGACATTAGGCAAAGCTAACTCTATTGAATGGATTGCCTTGACCAAAGGTAGTACCTAATGATCCAATAGAAAACATATATTGACTCCTTAGGAAACAGTTATTACGAGACTTATGGCCCCAATAATTGAACCTCATGTGTCTAAGACTCTTGTGAACGCTGAAATGACTCGGTTTTGCAAGGCTTTGATGTGTTACGTGAAAGTTTGTTTTCACCAGGGAAAGGAAGCCCTTTGTGATTGATCGACTGATAACAACTAGACTATTAAAAATCTAGACTGCACAGAACGGGCCTTTTGGATAACAACACCACAAGAGAGAGCCCTGAAAAACCATTGGATGGGACTATACCAAGCTCTTCTCTGCAGCAAAACTTCAGGGCCTTCAGCCTGGGATCCACATCTCTCAGCTAAAGAGAGCCCCTCCAGACTCTTGGGGATGTGTAATCATGCAGACCTCAGTGTAAACCTGACAAGGAAGTCTCTCCTCAGAAGCAGATGACATCCTAGACGTGCATGGCTTTCCCAAGTACACAAGTCAAGACTTCTCCTCTATGACTGCATGAAAGCTTTGTACCCCTTCCTCTTTCCCCTGTGTTTCTTTTCTGTTTATATATGGCAAGGTAATATAACAACTGAGATTTCATAGTTGGTGGCACCCACAGGGAACTTCATGTTGGATATATCATGTTAAACATACATGATATATGTTACATGATCTTAGAGACCTTCTGGTTCACCCTGTAACAAATTTCACTGCTATTTCTTGTGTGGTATCTAGTCCTTTCTACAAGGTTCAGCTAGGAGATGGGCAGTTCTGTTTTCTTGTTTAGATGCAACTGTAGGCAAAACCTACGGTGATGATTTGGCAGGTAAATGCTGTCAGAAATTGAATAAGAAACCCAAAAGAAAGATAATTTGACAATTGATAGACAAATTGGTATCTGAATCCCTTAATTGTAAGAAGCCTCCAAACATGCAATGATTCAATAGTGAAGCCTTGGATGCATGTTACTGGGGCTTCCCTACTGGTAACTCCTAAAACACAAGGCATTCCGCAGGTAGGTCTATCTGTTGTGCCCCTCCAGGATATACTTTTATGCGTGGAGGATGGTATAATATAAAAAATACAAAAAATAATATAAAGATTATTTATACCACACGCATTGGCAGCTCCATGTCTCAATAAGTGGATAATAAGTGTCCAATATAGACTACAGGTTCTGATGGTACCAGTATTGCTGCATGAACAATTGGAAATTGAACATTGGTTTATACCTCTTAATTTGCAACCTAGAATAAAGAATATGCTAGCAGACGTAAACCCCTCTACATGGGCATCTTTTAATAGAATGCTTTTTCCCTGGCTCGACATAAATGTAAATAAAGTTGTGATTAGAAATCTACCTCAGAACAAGTTAGGAGGAGGGAATCAAGATGGCAGACGAGAAACACCGCCAGACAGAGTGTCTCTGTAGAAAAGACAGCTTCTAGCAGAAATTAGAAGAAAGAAGCAAGAAGAGGAGCATACATCGGAGAAGGGTCAAAAGGAGGGGTACCTGAGACCACTGGAGACTCCACAGGAGGAGGTTGCGGAGGAGAACTGGAAGCAGAGACCTCTGGAGCAGCCTGGAGACCAGCTGGAAGGGTAGGTGGAGGGGTCAACTTTCTCCTCCCCTGCATCTTGGACTGCTGGTGGGCTCCCCAGTGGGTGGAGAGACCTGCGGGCACCAGCCCAGAGATGGCCACTGCCAGTGAGCAGTAACCCAGTAGGGGACACGGCACCAGGCTCCCAAATCCCTCGGGGCACCTCCATGTGCACAGACCCAAGCCACACGGCAGGTGCCATATTGCCTCATTCTCCCCTCCCCCGATCCTATCCGCGGCTGCTGAGAGAGACAATATAGCCACCAGCCAGAGGCACTTCCAGAGAATGGGACCTTCCCTTTGGGGGCCCTACAGCTGACTGAGGGGAACTCAGACAGTGAGCTCCCTACCCGCCAGCCTCCTAGATGCTGCTGGCACAGTGATCCCAGGAGAACGAGGCAGCCCTTGAGGCTGAGAGACATAGACCCAGCTTGGGCTCCCGTGGGTGAATTGGGACTGGCACTCCTCTTCCTGGTGGGGATATACTTGAACTCTGGGGTCCAGAGGTCAGACCTGCAGACCAGATACCGTGCACCCAGGTCTCACATTGCCTAGGACACAAAAGAGATATACACAAACAGCCTACTGAGGGGTGTGTGCCTTCAGGGACAGATTGGCATCCTAGAGGGCAACCTCCTCTCATAGGGAGGCCGTGTGCCCAGCTCAGGTGGCGTTCCTGCACAAGTGACCTCCTGGCCAGCATCACAGCCAAGGGAGGCCCGGTGGCGTGTGGTCTGGCCTGCTGGCCGAGGCCCAGGAGTAGCCGCAGAGTTGGGGAGGGTGGAAAGAAGCGAGGCCCACTCCAGACTGCGGGTCTCAGACAGCCCCACCCCACACGTAGACTTTCCGACTGAGCGGGGCTGTTCCAGCCCCTCCCTGACAGCTTTTCCTGGAAGCAGAGAACAGAACTTTGACCCCTGATAACGGCATTGGTGGTGCCTGAGGGCAGGCTTACCCAACACAGCTCCGCCCAAACTCTCTCCTAGACTGGCCCTCACTGAGGGGGAGAAAAGGACACACCTGGAATTCCCAGGGCTCCACCGAACACCTGAGGCACTAGAGTGCCTCTCTACAGGAACAAGAGCTGGTTACAGGACACACAAACAACAACATAGCCTGTTACTCCAAGCAAGCACCACCTACTGACAGGGAGGACATTCTGCACACCCTTTTCACGGCACCTATTGGGAGTGGTCAAATCTCACCTACAGACACCACACACTGGCTCAGAAACTAAGCAAGGTGTGTGAATACCCAAACAAAAACCTAAAGGAAAGAAACAACAATGGATCGATATGGGAAGAAATCAGTGAAGGAACTCCGGAAATATGAAGAACTAAACAGAAACCACACCCCCAAAGAGGAGCACCAGCCCCTTAGAAACAGACAGCAACCAAAATCAGGCAACCAAAATGACAGAAGAGGAATTCCAAATGTGGATCATAAGAAAATTCAACGACCTGCAAGAACAACTCGATAACCAACACAAAGAAACCACAAAAAGCCTCCAGAACCTGGAACAAAAATTCACTAAAGAAATTGATACAATGAAGAAGAATTTAACCGAACTCCTGGAAATGAAGAATCAATTCAGGGAACTACAAAATATAGTGGAAAGCCTCAAGAACATGGTAAATCAAACAGAAGAAAGAATCTCAGAGATTGAAGATAACACCTTCCAATTAAATAAATCGGTCACAGAGATAGAGCAGAGAAACAAGAGAAAAGAGCAAAGCCTACAAGAGATGTGGGATTATGTGAAGAAACCTAATGTGAGGGTCATAGGGTTACCAGAAGGGGAAGAAGAAAACACTCAAGGGTTGGACAAGCTATTTGAAGATATAATAGAGGAAAATTTCCCAGGCCTTGCTAAAAATCTCAATATACAAGTTCAAGAAGCTCAGAGGACCCCTGGGAGATTCAATGCAAACAGGTAGATGTCATGACATGCAGTCATCAGACTGATCAAAATATCAACTAAAGAGACCCTTCTAAGAGCTGTAAGATGAAAGAAGCAAGTAACATACAAGGGAAAGCCAATTAAAATAACACCAGACTTCTCTAATGAGACTTTACAAGCAAGGAGAGACTGGGGCCCCATTCTCACTCTTCTGAAACAAAACAATGCCCAGCCTAGAATCTTATTCCCTGCAAAACTAAGCTTCCTTTATGAAGGATAAATCAAGACATTCTCAGATAAGCAAAGACTGAGGGAATTCACCGAAACAAGACCAGCCCTTCAAGAAGTACTAAAAACAGTGTTACCCACGGATCAGCACCAATATACACTCATGAATGTAAATCTACTCAAAGCTAAAGATCAAAGCCCAGACACTACAATGGCTCAAGAGAGAAAACAAAGCAACAAAGTTCAACCCAACATAATGAACAGAAATCTGCCCCACCTATCAGTTATCTCAATAAATGTGAATGGCTTGAACTCCCCACTCAAGAGACATAGGCTGGCTGAATGGATAAAAAACACAAGCCAAGTATCTGAAGCTTTCAGGAAACACATCTAACCTGCAAAGATGCAATTAGATTAAAGGTAAAGGGGTGGAGAACGATATTTCAAGCAAACGGAAGCCAAAAGAAAGCTGGTGTGGCAGTGCTGATTACAGATAACATAGTTTTTAAATCAACAAAAGTAATAAAAGATAAAGAAGGTCACTATATAATGGTGAAAGGTATAGTTCAACAAGAAGACATAACAATTCTAAATATATATGCACCCAACCTTGGTGCACCCAGATTCATAAATCAAACTCTACTGGATCTAAACAAATGGATAAACAACAACACCATAATAGTTGGAGACTTTAACACCCCAGTGACAGGACAGGACAGACCCTCCAAACAGAAAATCAACAAAGAAATAATGGACTCAGACAGAACCCTAGAACAAATGGGCCTGACTGACATTTACAGGACATTCTACCCCAAAACCACTGAATATACATTCTTCTCATCAGCTCATGGGTCATTCTCTAAGATTGACCATATCCTAGGACACAAAGCATGTCTCAAACAATTAAAAAAAATAGAAATTATACCATGTATCTTTTCAGACCACAATGGAATAAATGTAGAAATCGATCCTAACAGGAGTCCTCATTTCTACACAAAGTCATGGATACTAAACAACCTTCTGCTGAATGATCACTTCATAAACGAGGAAATCAAGATGGAAATCAAAAGATTCTTTGAATTAAACGACAAAGTTGACACAAGTTACCAAAACCTGTGGGACACAGCTAAAGCAGTCCTGAGAGGAAAGTTTATTTCCATAAATGCCTATATCCAAAAGTCGAAAAGATCACAAATAGACAGCCTAATGAATCATCTCAAAGAGCTGTAAAAAGAACAAACCAACCCCAAACCCAGGATAATAAGTGAAATCATTAAGATCAAATCAGAACTAAACGAAATTGACAACAGGGAAACTATATGGAAGATTAATAAAACAAAAAGTTGGTTCTTTGAAAAAATAAACAAAATTGACACACCATTGGCTAGACTAACGAAAAGCAGAAAAGTAAAATCTCTAATAAGCTCCGTCAGGAACAATAAAGGAGAAATCAGAACTTATGCCATGGAGATACAAGATATAATTTATGAATACTACAAAAACCTCTATGCGCACAAACTAGAAAATGTGGAGGAAATGGACAATTTCTTAGAAATACACATCCTCCCTAGGCTCAACCAGGAAGAAATAGAATTCCTGAACAGACCAATATCAAGTACTGATATTGAAACGGCAATAAAAAACCTTCCTAAAAAGAAAAGTCCTGGACGAGATGGTTCCACACCCAAATTTTACCACACCTACAAAGAAGAAATGGTGCCTATCCTGCAGAAATTATTCCACAACACCGAGAAGGATGGAAACCTCCCCAACACATTTTATGAAGTGAACATAACCCTGATACCAAAACCAGGAAATGATGCAACAAAAAAAGAAAACTACAGACCAATATCACTTATGAATATAGATGCAAAAATTCTCAACAAAATCCTAGCCAATCGAATCCAGGTGCTTGTCAAGAAAATAATTCATCACAATCAAGTGGGCTTCATCCCAGGGATGCAGGGATGGTTCAACATACACAAATCTATAAATGTAATTCACCATATAAACAGAAGCAAAAACAAAGACCATATGATCCTCTCAATAGATGCAGAGAAAGCATTTGACAAAATTCAACACCCTTTTATGATAAGAACGCTCAACAAAATAGGCATAGACAGGGCTTACCTAAAAATGATACAAGCCATATATGACAAACCCACAGCCAATATCATACTGAATAGGGAAAAATTGAAAGCATTCCCACTTAGAACTGGAACAAGACAAGGTTGCCCACTATCTCCACTTCTGTTCAACATAGTGCTGGAAGTCCTTGCTATAGCAATCAGACAAGAGAGCGGAATTAAGGGCGTCCAAATGGGAGCAGAAGAGATCGTACTCTCACTCTTTGCTGATGACATGATATTATACCTAGAAAACCCCAAGGATTCAACCAAGGGACTCGTTGATCTGATAAACGAATTTGGTAAAGTCTCAGGATAGAAAATCAATACACAGAAATCAGAGGCATTCATACATGCCAAAAATAGTAAAAGTGAGAACCAAATCAAAGACTCAATTTCCTTCAAAATAGCAACAAAGAAAATAAAGTACCTTGGAATATATTTAACTAAGGAGGTAAAAAACCTCTACAGGGAAAACTATGAAACACTGAAGAAGGAAATAGCAGAGGACATAAACAGATGGAAGAATATACCATGCTCATGGGTCGGCAGAATCAACATTGTTAAAATGTCTATACTACCCAAAGTGACCTACAGAGTCAATGCAATCCCTATCAAAATACCATCATCATTTTTCACAGATACAGAAAAAATAATTTTATGCTTCGTATGGAACCAGAGAAGACCCCGTATAGCAAAATCAATCCTAGGCAATAAAAACAAAATAGGAGATATCAGTTTACCAGACTTCAAACTATACTACAAGGCTATAGTCATTAAAACAGCTTTTTATTAGCACAAGAACAGGGACATTGACCAGTGGAAAAGAACAGAGAACCCAGATATAAAACCATCCTCATATAGCCAACTAATCTTCAACAAAGCAGACAAAAACATACACTGGGGAAAAGAATCCTTATTCAATAAATGGTGCTGGGAAAACTGGATAGCCACATGCAGAAGACTGAAACAGGACCCAAACCTTTCACCTCTCACAAAAATCAACTCACACTGGGTAACAGACTTGAACCTTAGGTGTGAAACTATTAGAATTCTAGAGGAAAATGTTGGAAATACTCTTCTAGACATTGGCCTAGGCGAAGAATTTATGAAGAAGACCCCAAAAGCAACCACAGCAGCAACAAAAATAAATAAACGGGACCTGATGAAATTAAAAAGCTTGTGCACAGCCAAAGAAACTGTCAAGAGAGCAAACAGACAACCCACAGAATGGGAGAAAATTTTTGCAAGCTACACATCTGATAGAGGGCTGATAACTAGAATCTATTTAGAACTCAGGAAAATCAGCAAGAAAAAATCAAACAACCCTATCAAAAAATAGGCAAAGAACATGAACAGAAACTTCTCAAAAGAAGACAGAATAATGGCCAAAAAACATATGAAAAAATGTTCAACTTCTTTAATCATCAAGGAAATGTAAATCAAAACCACAATGAGATATCACTTAACTCCAGTGAGAATGGCCTTTGTCAAAAAGTCCCCAAACAACAAATGCTGGCGTGGATGCGGAGAGAGAGGAACACTCCTACACTGCTGGTGGGACTGCAAACTAGTTCAACCTCTGTGGAAAGCAGTATGGAGATACCTTAAAGCAATACAAGTAGATCTACAATTTGATCCAGCAATTCCACTACTGAGCATCCACCCAAAAGATCAAAAGTCACTTTATGAAAAGGACACCTGCACTCGAATGTTTATAGCAGCACAATTCACAATTGCAAAGTTGTGGAAACAACCCAAGTGTCCATCAATTCATGATGGATTAATAAAATATGGTATATGTATACCATGGAGTATTACTCAGCTTTAAGAAACAATGGTGATATAGCACCTCTTGTATATTCCTGGATAGAGCTGGAACCCATTTCTACTAAGTGAAGTATCTCAATAATGGAAAAACCAGCACCACATGTACTCACCAGCAAATCTGTATTAACGGATCAACACCTAAGTGGACATATAGGAGTAACATTTATCGGGTGTCATGAGGGTGGGAGGGGGGAGGAAGGGACGGGTATATACAACCACAACGAGTAATATGTGCAACATTTTGGGGATGGACATGCTTGAAGCTCTTACTCAAGGGGGGAGGGGGTCATGGGCAATATATGTAAACTTAACACGTGTACCCCCATAATACGCTAAAAAAAAAAAGAAAGAAATCTACCTCAAACATCATTTCCTATAACTGACTCTACTGCACAAAGTGTAGTTGTCCAGAAAACTTCTTTAGATTATCTTGCTAAGGCTGTGTGAGACAACATGATGGCTTTTGGACCGTCTGCTGGCTGAACAGGAGGAGCGTTTGTGATCGCTAAAACCCTCCCGCAGCACTTGGATAAATGCACCTGGCCTTCAGGTGGAAGAAATCAACAGACAAGCTACCTGTTTAAAATAAGTAGTTCTCTCTTCTGGCTCACTATTTATTTATTTGATTTTCTGCAGTTTGATTATTTTGTGGTTCCTGTTAGGGAGTCTACTTCAATCTCTTAGTATTCTCCTCCTGCCAGCCACCACAGTGGTGTCCCTGGCGCACACAACCTCTCAAGACGGAAAAGCACTCGTGCAGCCATTCATGATCTGCCAAGTGGTCTTACTATAGTCATGAATAGAATAAAGGGAACGCAAAGAGGAATATACAGAAACATTCAACTGACGTCACATAACGAACTGTGAATTTCATACTGAGACCAAGCAAGATAATGGTGGTGACAGAGAGCAGCATCAGTCCCCAAGGTTTGGGTCAGTCTTTCAAAATTGAGAAGATGACCAAAGGGGGAAATCGTTAAATTAAATTTAGCCTAAATCTCCCTCCATACTTTGAATACCTACATAGCAAACTGCAACTTACCTTAGTACTTAAACAAACTGCAACTAACTTAAGAGTATGTTGTTGAATTAAAAACGAAAAAGGAGTATAATCTTGGAACAAATCAGCTGAGGCCAGCTCGAGCTGTGTCTCTGCTCAGGGAACTCGCAGTAATTCCTTCAACAACAAACCGCTACAATTGCTTAAAATACTGAGGAGTAGGACTAGGCTAATAATTACCTTTATCTATTGATTAATGGTTATGATCCTAAACTATAATAGATCCAGGTTTTCTTTCAGTGGTCCCTGACATGTGCAGTGTCATTTTTACCTCCAGGGCATTGAAAAATAACACAGAGGAAATAATTTAGGAATTCATTCTGTTTTCTGCAGTGGTTATTTTTTACTATTTTTTCTCAGGTAAAGTTTGAGCATTTTGCTCATTTGTTTTAGATGACAGTGGAACTTTCTGACTCTATGGCTGAAGCTGCTGGAGGTTTGTCTCCTTCCGGCACTGGAGTGGCGGGTGGGGGCGCAGCCGTCTCAGGGGCAGGTGCGGTCTGGTCAGGTGTCTCGTCTGTCTCAGGTGTCTGGTCTGTCTCAGGTGTCTGCTCTGTCTCAGGTGTCTGGTCTGTCTCAGGTGTCTGCTCTGTCTCAGGTGAAGTTTGAGCGTTTTCCTTATTTCTCGCTCCTGTTAATATCACACAAAGCAAAACTAACGCACAGATTAACAAAATCAATATAGGAATTAACAGATACGTTGCCGTTGTTTTTGTCGTTGTCGGGGGTGGTTCTAGTTTTGCAGCAATTTTTACCACATTTTTCACTGTCATTTTGCTAGGGGGTGGGCCACTGTCAATGCTACCCCCATGGCCTTCTTTCTGGCAGAAGGGTGGGCTCCAGTCCTCCTGGCAGTGGCAGTTTCCTTTGTTGTTGCAGAGCCCTTTCAGGTTGCACGTCTTAGAGTCGCAAGTGCTTTCCCACTGTGACACGGGGACACAGTGATCTCCGAGGCACATACGCTCGGGACCACACTCCGTGCCCTCTTTCACTTTACCAACGTCAGGCACGGCCAACCCCAGATGGTACTCGGTGCCCCAGCAGGTGACGCCATTGATGTGAGCCCAGTGTACAGTGGTATGGTCGGTCATCAAGGGGATTTCTTTCACATTCTGACACTGAATTCTCCCGCAGAGGCTATCTTGTGTGCTGCATCTTGTATAGGATCCGCCACTGATCCGGCAGTGGCCAAAACGGTCACCTCGGGTGTTTATTTCTACGTAGCAAATGTTATCTGCATTCTTTGTCCCTTCTCCAAAAACTTCCACACACTGCTCATCACGGGTACGACACATGTTTTCATAGCAGTAGCCATTGCCCCTGCAAGGGGACCCGTTTTGCAAATACACATCGTCCGGGCACGCGTGCGAAGACCCGTTGCACCACTCTGGAAGATCACACACGTCACTCCTTTCTCGGCACACTTTGCCCGATGGAGCCCACGTGCAGTTCGTGCAACAGAGCCCAGCACTGCACACGGCCCCGGGTCTCAGAGTGCAGTTGGCAAAGCAGCAAGGGTCAGTGGCACACACTCGCCAGACTCCACAGTCGCACTCTTCCCCCTCCTCAACCCGAGCGTTCCCACAGCGCTCCACCGGGGAGACGGCATTCTCTACACTCGGCCGGTTGTGCAAGCAGGCCAGTTCCGAAGTGTGCGAGTGGACGTACCGAAAGGTGCAGTTGCTGAATCTCCACGAGGGCGCCAGTGCGCTATTCATCATGCATCTCTCATGTTGCCGACACTTACAATTTTCTGCAGAAGCATCGTCACGTATGCGCAACAAATGACCTATCTCGTGTACCACCCTCATCAAAAATTTTGTGTAATTGTGTCCCGAGTGAAATACGACTCCAGCATTAGTATTCATGTTACACGCTCCAGCAAAATTGGCCAGGCCTGAGTCGTCAGGCTCATCGTCCTTCTTTGCTATTAGTAGTACAGTATCGTGAGGAATGCGTGTATTGAAGCTCTGTTTCTTCCATTCAAGAAAATTATTTAAGAGATCCTGCCCGGTACTTCCTGTGATTGGGTTTGCTTTGGTCCAGACCTCAAGTCCAACGAAGACTATATGGATGCCCACTTCAAGGTAAAGGGTATGCAGGTCATTGAGAGTCACCAAGACTTCCTCCCGCACAAGTGTGGAATTGCTACTCTGAAAAGCATACCGAGCATTATCTACCACGATCGGCGTCTCACAGTAGTATGCCTGGGTCCACCAGTCCCCATAGTGAGATTCTAATTGCTTCAGAGTGGGATTAACACTCATTTGAAACTTTAATTGTCCGGCCGTTTCGTCTTCTGGTAGTCCACATCCCTGGGACGGGAGTGAGACCTTGTTGTGCTGTACCTTATATATCAGATGCTCAAATGTGGCAGAAGGCCTTTTGGGCTTAATTTCGTAAGTAGAGTCATCGATCATTAGCCTTCCTTGCAAGCCCCCGAAACAGGTATTAAGAGAAACCAGAGATTCTGGGTTCCCATCCACATGGCCATAATAGTAGCAGTCATTCTGGACGAAAGGATAGTCCTTAAGGAGAGCTCCACGGGCTGTGTAGGTGAACACGGGAAGGTGTTTGATGAGTAAGAGCTTTTTAACCTTCAGGAAGACAATGTGTCTCTTCCCCCCGAAGTTTATGCTATAGGAGACCCAGCCTGGAGTTCTCCTGTTCCTGCCAATGTCAGTTACCCTCAAGGGTACCACCACTTCTGGCTGGCTGTAGGACTGAGCATGCCCAATCTGGGGCCATCCAGAAAGGGACAGAAACACCCCTAGCCAGAGACACACAAGTGTGATCCTCACATGCACCAGGGCCACAGCCACAGCCATGATGAAGCTGTGGGAGAGGGCAGGGGAGGGGAGGGCAGGGAGCACTGCTGGCCTGTCTCCTCCTTTAGAATCGGTTGTGTGCAGTGCCGACCTCAGCAGTCTGGCTTCCGGCAGAGTCGATCCATCAGAACAGCAGAACTACAAGAAAGGCAGACATAGGGATGGCGTTATGAACAGTGCACAGTGAGGAAAACCCGCGGACGGGAAGAGCACACAACACAGGATGTGTGTTAAAATGCATCAGTGTTTGGCTCAAGCCTGACTCCATATGCTGCACTGGATTCACTCCTGAGCACTGGTGAGGCAGGGTCACACGGGGCGTACACGCTGCAGGCTGACAGTTACTGATCCTGGGTGAAGCACACATGGATTTGTTATGCTGTTGTCTAAATAGATGCATGTGTGAAAATCACAAAAGATCTTCATGGAAAGTCAGCATTTTAAATATCTGTTTCAGTGAGGAAATCTTGCTTTATATACATCGACTTGGAATAAATATTTTTAGTTCTTCCCATTAATTTCAAGTAATTAATTATTTAATCACGTTACCCAGGAGAGACGTGCAAGACATACACACAGTTCTTTCAGGGTCCTTAAATATACTCCCATGCAACAAACCATTACCCAGACTATGTTCATCTCATCCTGTAAAACTGCAAAGTGTCAAACTATCAATTGTCCTTCAAAAGATGTATGACCCACTGTAGTGGCTATCTTTGTTTAATAAAACAGTAAACTACAGTGGAATTGGATGGAGGAGTACGTGGGGTTGATAGATAGATGTTACTCACAGGTGTTCATATTTGATGCTACTCTTAAGAAAAATAACATTTTTTGAAATCTCTAGCCACATGAAAAGCAAAGAAAAATCAACCAACCTGGGAAAATAATAGCTGGAGATGGGAGAATACCAAAGGGAAACAAATGCCTTCGGAAATGAAATCCACAAACTACAAAATGAGAAAGGAGAGCTTGGTGAAGGAAATGCTGCTGTACTGGAGCAAAGGCATCAACTTCCCTGGCAGCTGTAGGATCATGAGGTAGCCACCTCCGGAGATGGACCTCCAAATGTATTTATCATAAATAAAAATACAGATACATATCTCACATGAAGACAGACTGCGAAAGAAATTACCTCATAATACAAGTTTATGACATATTCACATATGTGTGAAAATGAGTAATCTGCTACCAGCACAGGGCCTGGCTGGCAGTACTGGTCTGTCGCTTCTTGAATGAAACGTCACTAAAACCACATGTCACATGAAGACCCTGAGTGCACACCGTAAGGCACAGGAACCACGGGTGCTCGGGCACAGGCTGAAATAGGTTAATGGTCTGGAGCATAAATGTAGGCAGCACATTTGGGGCAAGGACACACTTTAGAAATCTATACAATTACATTGAATATTTTACATTTAAATGCCCATTTTTATTTAGCTCCTGGGAGTCTCCACGGTTTTCCTCAGATCATTAAAGTAATGAGATTATTAAAGTAATGAGATTAGGAACCACAAGCACACCTGGGGAAAAACAATACAAGGAAAAAGAAAACCAGAAATCTGTGTTCCAAGGGATCTAACACAAACTCAACAAATGCCCCTTCCCATGGAATATACGCAAAAATGAGAGAAGCCAGATTCAGCACCTGTCATCTCCTGGACTCGGAGCTATTTCTCTTTAATTTTTCTTTTATCTTGATTCTAGGTGCTTTATTGCTTTGACAGTTTCTCTCTGGAGTCATGTTCTTGTCATGTATGGAAGCTTCCTTTCATCAGAAGCAACAACCGCCTCTTCTCTATTCACACTTCTTTATGGAGAACTCTGTTTTTCTATTTGCTTTTATTTTTAAAAACATCTTTATATCTCAAGAATGTGAAGCCCAGGACAAGGGTTGGCGTATATTTAGGGGATGCTTAAAAACGGAAACACACAATCAGGATAAGATTAACTTGACACTTCACCCTAAAGAATGAAGTCATGAATCGATATCCATTTCAAACACTTCTACTCTTTTAGTAATTTTTGTTTTATTGTCCATGTTGTTTCATAACTTGCTGACTTTCTAAGTTTTCTCATTAATACATAAAACTCTTGTTGAAAACCAACATTGTCTTTGTTTCACAAGTTCTTATTATTATTGAATTTCTATAATGGTAGTTTAACTTGTAAAACCAAAATTCTTCATGTAATGCTTGTGTAACACAGGATCAGATACTTTTCCTTAGTCTTCACTTTGTCATTGGAGACAGATGGTAGGGACCTGTTTCGGGCTGAACTTTATGCTTATTACAAAGACAAGCGTGCCTTGATTGCTTAGGTAATAAAGAGAAATAAATGTTTACTTCACAAAATGCCAAGAGCCCACAAGCTCATTTGAAGAAGTGTTTGAGAACATCATCTCTAAATTGTGAGTAAAATCCTGATATGCTGACTTGTTCTCCATGTCTCTGTTGATATATATATATATTTTTTAATTATCTTGGAATGTAAATTTTTGTGGTGATGGAAAATTTTGTTGTGATGGATACATTTTAATAATGTAGCCCTGTGCAGAGGGAACTTAACCAATATAATCTGTCAGAAGTTTATTGCTAAGACCTCATCTTGCAACCAGGTAACAGGAAAACAATCTTGAAGGAATATTTGAACCAGACTGTCTTTGCACTCATTACATCATTTTCCACAGTGACTCCAGAGGTCACACTTCTTGAGAGAGTATCACATTGCCATTAATAGTGTGCTATAGTGCCACCACAATCTAGAGACTTCAAGGTCGCCTGCCATACATCATCTTTTATACATTCTAGCTTTTTCTCCCCACAGTTTCCTGGAATTCATTAATATCTCTACCCTAACTGCCACCTCCCCTATCACTACCATTTGTAACCTCATTCACTGTTTGTCAAACTATGAGCAACATCACATAAAAATAACTTAGAGGCTGTGAACCAAATAAATAGAATAAGAAATGATAAAGAGTGTAGATCCACCTGAAGATCTGAACACTTGGCAAAGAATCGTGTGTGTGTGTCTGTGTGTGTGTGTGTTCATCCATGTAAACACAAATTCTGGCACTTCTCTACTTTGAAGATAAACTTTTGAGTGACTTACCAACAGATGAATTGATAGTTCCCATGTTCCTTTCCAGTTATGGCCCAATTCATGGATCATTTGTCCCATCCATCTTGATGAATAAATACTTGTATTTGAGAACTCACATGACTAACAGAAATGTAAAGCCCCTTCTTCAATTGTCTCTCACTTAAGTTCTAGGTTTCGCTACCTAGCAACAAGAGTCCTTCAGTCCTACAGAACATGGCAAGTGGCCAATCTTATTACTTCCTGCTCTGGCTCCACCATCTCCAGCAAACTTTTTTTCTAATTACTCTTCACTACAAATAAATCTGTTTTCCTTACCCCCACTTTATATGTTCTTACATACTGTATAATTATTTTACCTTCCGTTCTTTTTCTCATACTGTTTGTCACAACTGGTTTTTAATGGACTGATTTTAACTGTCGTTGTTTTAATGTCTTTGTTTAGTTTGCTAGGGCTGCCCTAACAAGGTAACATAAAATGAGTGTCTTAAACTGAGAAATGTATTGCCTCACCATTCTGAAAGCCAGAAGTCCACTATCATGATGTCCTGGGTGCCACACTTGCTTGAAGGTGCTAGGTAAGGATCTCTCTCAGCCTTATCTCACAGTTCCTGGTAGTTCCTTGCCATGTGGCAGCATAACTACAGTCTTCACCTCCTGTCCTCCCTGTGTCAAAATGTCTCTCTTTTACAGAGACACCTATTTTTATCAAACAACACAGACTTCAAGCCAAAAGCTGTCATTGGATGAATCTAAGATCATTATATCAGGAAGAAAATTCAGATCATAAGGAAGGTATGTTAAAATTATAAACATATATGCATCTAATGTCAGAGCACCTAAATATTTGAAGCACACTTTCACAGAACTGAAGGGAGAACTAGACAGCAATACCATAATAGAGTAGGAAACTTCAATACCTCACTTTCAATTATGGATAGAAATAGAGGCAGAAAATCAATAAACAGATATGAGTAACATTATAGAAGAAATGGACATAACAGACATTCATGTAATATGGTGCCCAAGTGAAGTAAAATCCACGCACTTCTCAAGAATGAACAGATCATTCTCCAGGAGAGATTACAGGTTACATCCGAAAACAAGTCTTAACAAATTTAAGAAGATTGAACTCATACGAACTGTCTTTTTTTAAACCTACTGCATTGAAAGTAGTGATAACAATAAGGAAAACTGGAAAAAAATTAAAAATGTCTGGAAATTAAACAATATACTCCTAAACAACTAATAGGTAAAAGATGAAATAAAAATGTAAATTAAATATATCTTAAGATGAATAAAGATAAAAAGAGAACATTCAAAAAATTTATTTGATGCAGCAAAAGCAGTACTATGGGCTCTTTGGTAGTGATAAGCCTCTACTATACAAAAGAAAAAAGATCTCAAATAAATAAGCTAACTTTATACCTCAAGGAACCAGAAAAAGAAGAAAAAAATAAGGACATTTGTAGCAGAACAAATAAAATAACAAAGGTTATAGCAGAAATGAATAAAATGAAAGAAAAATCAGTGAAACTAAAACTTGATTTTTTAAGAGATTTTAAAAACTTGACAAACCCTGAGCTATACTAAGAAAAAAAAGAGAGAAGACTCAAAAACGTAAAATCAGAAATGCAAAAGGAGACATTATAACTGTTGCCAGATCAATGAAACGGCTCCTAAGGGACTAACATGAGCAATTATATGACAGCAAATTGGATAACATTGAAGAAATGAGTAAATTTCTAAAACACACAACCTACCAAAAGTAAATCATGAAGCAAGAAATCTCTAAACATACCAATAGCAAACAAAAAGATTCAATGGGTAATCTAAAACCTCATAACCAAGAAATAATCAGAAGGCTTCACTCGTGAATTCTATCAAAGACTTAAGGAATTAATGCCAATACTTCTCATAATTTTCCAAAATATTGAAGACAAGTAATCACTTTCTAATCTACTTAATAAGGCCAGCACTACCCTTATACCAAAGCCAGATGAAGACACTAGAAGAAAAGAAATCTACAGGCCAATATCCCTGATAAACTGACATGCAAAAGTCCTCAACAAAATACTAGTAAACCAAATTTCAAAGTACATTAAAAGGATTATAGACCATGATTTAGTAAAAATAATCCCTGAAATGGAAGAATGTTTTATCATATGCAAATAAGTTAATATGTATATCACAATGACATGATCACACAATGAAGGATGAAAATCATATGGTTATCTTAATATCGAAAAAATATTTGACAGGTTTTAACACCCTTTCATGAGGAAAACCTTTTCCTTTTAGTTTAACACTTTCCACCCCCCAAACTTCTGACCTTGCCCCAATTACTCAGTTAACCCTAAATTCTCCAGGCTCTGCAGAGTAAATACACTAATTTGTGGGATTTGTGCCTCCTTCAAATATCAGGTAGATTATATTTGCTTTTAAAAAAATCAAGCAATTTAAATGAAAGTTCATTAGAGAATATTTGGGGTATTTAGTGTCATGCCTTCGAGCAATGAACAATATCCTGGTGTGGCAAAAATCTTAGAATGTGATTGTTTTGTCTTGGAGGTCGTAGTTTATCTGTTAAATGATCATGATGACTGGAGAATGAAAACACAGTTGTTCCCTAGGAGCCTATGTCTTCCAAGTGAAATATTGGAACTGATTGAATTCAACCACACTTCATTTTCCCGTCACCCATTTATTGGCAACTGGGTGATGGTCTCCTGAGAAATGCTTCAAGAGAAAATCCATTGAATTTCTGGAATACTTAAGAAAGCTATGTTTCGCTGTGCTGTATTGAACCTTGAGGTGATTTCAGGATACTGGGTGGCTTGCCTGAGGTCTCCTGTTTGAGCCCCAACTGGCTTCTATGTCAACTGTCTCCAGGTTGGAAATCCAATGGCATTTTCCTTTCCTCTGGAAGCCGGAGAGCCGTCTTTCGAAAACTGCCCGAGTTTGAATCCTAACACTACCACTTAGTGGCTCTGCAACTGTGGTGGAAACTATCTGTGCCTCAATTTCCTCATCTGTAAAATGAGGGTAGTGTCTACCACACACAAACAGTCTGCTGAAGGAAAAGCATAGTTAAATCGTGTCAGGCACCTAGAACACTGCCCCTCACGCTGTCAGTGGTCTGTAGGAAATTACTGAAATTAGCTGAAATTACTGAAATTACTTTCCCTCCTTTATTATGTTTATTGTTTTTCCTAACCTACTTGTTCCAGCAATGATTTGAGGTTGTTTCCAATAATGTCAGAGATATGATGGGCTAAGAAAAAATTGAAACACTACAAAGGCGAGGTGATTGTTTTTCAGTGAACGAGCCTAGGAAGAGTTCATAGGGTTTTGACTAGAAGCATTACCAGGAGACAACAACTGGGTGGAGACAAGCACGGGAGAAGGTGCAGGACACTCACTTATGCCCCGGCTATTTATATAATGACTAGTTTGTTAAATTTCCTATTCCTTTTAACACTTCCTATAAAAATGGTGGTTTTTTATCAGGTCTCCTAAATAATAATTTGCCTTCTAAAAATGCCTTAAGTGGGTGGGGGGAATGCCTTGAATACAGGCTGAGAAATTCACAAGATCATGGAAGAAACAAGACCCTTTCTTTCTCTTTAGTCTTTTAGTATTTTGAATAAATATGGGACCACGTGTGTTCATGACAGGTATAAACAACTGTTTGAAGTAAAGTTAATGATTATAATTTTTCCCTGTCCTCTCATTGCTTCTTTTTTGGCTCTTGGTCAAAGAACTAAGGCTTAGAAGTTATTGCTTTTGGCTGCTTCAAGTATGAGCACTTGGTAACAATTTCTATTAACTGAATCCTGAACCTATAGGAGGTTCTTGGGTTTCAATTTACCATATACATTCACATTAAATAATACAGACACATTAATAGAAATTTAAATGCCCATTTCTAGCTTATTATCACTTATTTCAGGTGGTTAGTTTTGAATCACATTAAGCATTGGTTTTATAGGAAAAGGAAACTAGAGATATCTTAATCAGTTTTATTTTAATATCTAATTTTATTAGTACAAAAACAAAACATGCATTTGTAATTTTATTATGTGTTTACAATTCTTTCATTTAATGCCATGTATTCATCTAAAAACCTACAACTTCTTATCTGTCTTGGAAATTCAAAATTGTCAAAAAGGGAAGAAGGTTTTCAGCCACAAGATGTCATTGTTTATCTTTTCTTTAGTGAAGTAACAATGACAGATTTGGTTTTTCTCGAGGATCTTAGAATTATGAAGCAGAATCTGTTTTTCTGACAATAACTGAGGTTATTCTCTTATTTCCTCTCATTCCATCATATGATATCATTTCCAAAATTGTTAGCCAATTCTGGGTTTAATGAGCACAAGTGATTTATCGGTGTCTGGTATTTTAGTTATCCTAGGAAATTTCAAAGTATCTGGATTAGACCAATCTTGACTTAAACTAAAAGTAAGAAAAATTGGAGGTTTTGTGAAAATGCTAAAATCAGCTTATCTTCAATTAACAAAAAGAACGTCAATAATTAAATATATTTGTCTAATTGTATATAAACAATAATATCATGGAAAAAGTTTTATACCACATCTCCCAAGTGTTACATTTATTAACTATGTCCAAATTAGATATTTTCAAACACAGAAGTAGTGTTATGGGTTGAATTGTGTCCCACCAAATTTTATACGTTGAAGTCCTAACTACTTGTAGCTCGAAATGTGACCTTATTTAGAAATAGGGTTTTTGCAGGTGCAATTAGTTAAGATGAGGTCCTGCTGGACCTACTCCCCTAATCAAACAGGCTGGTGTCATTATATAAAGGGGGAAATTTTGACACCGACACACACACACACAGGATGAATGCTATGTGTAGATGAAAGTAGGAGCCACACCTCTCACCTCTCACAAATATCAGCTCACGGTGGATAACAGACTTAAACCTAAGGCATGAAATTATAAGAATTCTAGAAGAAAAGGTTGGAAATACTCTCATAGACTTTGGCCTAGGGAAAGAATTTATGAAGAAGACACCAAAGACAATCATGGTAACAACAAAAAATAAATAAATGGGTCCTGATCAAATTAAAAAGCTTCTGCACAGCCCAGGAAAACTATCATGAGAGCAAACAGGCAACCTAGGAATTGGGAGAAAATATTCGCCTGCTACACGTCTGATAAAGGGCTGATAACTAGAATCTATATAGAACTCAGGAAAATCAGCGAGTTGACCCTCTTTTCATTATAGTATGACTTTTTCTATCTCAATAAGATTTTTCTATTTAAATTCTATTTTGTTCTGAAATAAATTTTATTTCTTTTAGTTACAATTTGCATGGAAAATCTTTGTCAATTTCCTTCCTTTTAGCCGATATGTTTCCTTAAAGTGAAGTTGAGTCTCTTATCCTCAGCAAATTGTTGGATACTCTCTTTTACCGTGAGAGTTACAGAAAACATCTTATAATTATAAAAGTCTACTTTAAACTGATAACAACTTTGCTTCAACCATTAAAAAACTCTACACTTTTACTCCCCCTTCTACATTTTATGTTATGACATTACAATTTCATCATTTTGTGTTATGTATCCATTAAAAATTATTATATTTAGAGTTATATATAACATTTTTATTTTGTAACTTTTATACTAGAGTTAAAAATAATGTACACACCACCATTACAGTATTAGAGTACTCTGAATTTGATTATATACTTACTTTTATCAGTATGTTTTATACCTTCCTGTTTTCATCTTACTAATTAGCATTCCTTTGTTTCAAATATTAAGAATTTCTTTTAGCATTTTTTGTAAAGCCGGTCTAGTGACAATAGACTCCCTCAAGTTTAGTTTGTTTGAAAAGTGTTTATCTCTACTTCATTTTTGAAAGTCAGATTTGCTGTATGTAGTATTCTTGGTTTGCAGGTTTCTTTTTTTTCTTAGTGTTTTTATTCTATTATCTCACTTTGTTCTGCTCTGCAAGGTTTTTGTGGAGAAATCATCTGATAAAATTATGAGCTTTGTTTGACAATAAGTCAATTTTCTCTTGCTATTTTCAGAATTTTCTTTTTGTCTTTGACATTTGTTTATTTATATCTTGGTGTAATTAATATAATAATATAATATATCTTGGTTGATTCTATTTAGAAACCTCAGAGATTCATAGATCTGGATGTCCAAATCCCTCCCAAGATTTGGGATGTTTTGAGCCGTTATTTCTTTAAGTTTTCTGGCCCTTTCTCCCTCGCTTCTTTTTAAATGTTCATAAGGTGTATATTTGTTCACTTGATGTGTCTCATAGGCTTTCTTTTTCATTCTTTTTTCACTTTTTCTCTTCTGACTGCATAATTTCATATAACCTGTCTTTTGAATTACAGATTCTTTCTTCTACTTGGTTGAATCTGCTGTTGAAGCTCTCTTGCATGTTTTCATTCCATTCATTGAATTCTTCAACTCCAGATTTTCTATTTGGTTCTTTTTCATGATTTTTATCTTTTCTTGAACTTCTTATTTTTTTTCATATATTATTTTCCTGATATCTGGGAATTGTCAATCTATGTTTTCTTGTAGCTCATTGAGCTTCCTTAAAATAATTATATTGAATAATTATTTCTTTAGGCAATTTATAAATTTCCATTTTGGGGGGATCATTACTAGAGTTTTATCCATTTCGTATGGTGGTTTCTTATTTGATTCTTCATGATTCTTGTAATATTTTGTTAATGTCTGTATCATTGAAGAAGCAAACATCTCTTCTAGTCTTTACAGGATGTTTTCAGCAGGTATAGACCTTATCTTCCTTGGTCCCTGGAAAGATGGGACTGCCTCTGGATGGCAGCAGGGTGGCACTGGAGCCAGGTCATTTGGCTGCATCTAGGTCCACTCTTGACAGGTCTTTTATTGGTGGCGCAGCTGGCCATGGTTCCTGGTTAATGACCAGGAGAAGAGGACTACCTCTAGGAACACAGTTGAGTAGGGCTGGTGACAGATCATGGAATTACTGCATGTTCTGCATCCAAGTCTGCAGATGTTGGGCTGGTTGTTAGGGCCAGAGATGGGTGTGACTACTACTGGATTCCTGAGCAGACTTTCACTGGGTCCCTGGGAAAGACCCTGGGTGGGCAGAACTGCCTCCAGAACTGTGGTAGAGGGGCTGGAGCTGGATGTCAGGGCTGCTTCAGGGTCTGTATTTGGGTCCAAGTTTAGTGGGCTTATGACCAGGCATGCCATCAGGCTTATCACCTGCTGGTTCCATGGGTAGGGAGGACTGCTTTTGGAGCTGAGCAGAGCAAGGCTGGAACCAGGTCACAGGGCTGATTCAGGGTCCACAGCTAGGACCAAGATCAACACGCCTGATACTGGGGCAACAGACTGTCATTGCGGAGTACCTGTTTTGGCTGGACTGATTGTGTTCCAGAGTAGAGCAGGGCTGGAGCGGGGTCACTGGGCTGCTTTAGGATCCGTGATCAGGTCTGAGGTTGGTTGACTTGTTACCAGGAGCATGAAAATCATTCAACCATAGTGATTCCCACTTGCCCCTATGTTGTTCAACTTCAATGACAAAACCAAAAAAACCAAAAATGTTCATAAGGTAGTTTTCAACTCATGTGATTCTCAGTTTTGCTAGAAAAGCAAGAAAACCCAAGTGCAAGGACACTTTAGAAAACCTCTAGTGAAATGTTGATTCAAGGGAGAATAAAATACTTTGAGCAACAGAGAATTTGAGCAAAAAAAAAAAATACTTTGAGTGATAAAATTTCATTGTATAAATATAATTAATGCTGTGGTAACAAACAAATCCAAAATATCAGGGTCTTAAAACAACAAAAGTTTGTCTCTTCCTTGTGGTATATCCATCCTGGCATATTGGGCTGTACTCATCCTTGTAATTTAAGAACCCATCTTGACTGTTGCCAATCATGCCAGAAGGAAGGAAGATCTCTGGGGCTCTTGTATTGGCGATTAAGTTCTTAGCCTGGAACGGCATTCATTACTTCTTCCTTAACTCATGGTCCAGAGGAAATCCTGTGCTCTCATTCAGTCACAAGGGGATCAGAAGTGCAAACTTACTGTGTGCTAAACATTTTTGGAGATAAACTCTAGTGAGTACCACAATCAGAGAGATATTTAGGCAAATACTGATGGTAAATATCTTGTATAACGGTTCTTTTAAATACTGCTGTTTGAGTTATGGAGGCGGAGGGATTTAGCCCTGACATTGGTGGAATGTGGAATGAAGAAGGGATGTGGACCCTTTTGAAATTAAAATCACTTGCATATAATCATGAGTATTGCCGTGGCACCCAATATTCATATCTATAAAACTAATTGGTCTCATATTGTTTGCTCAATAATTAAAGTGAATAACTCTGCTGATGGATGTATCTATTCAGATTCACATACATGTATTCACATTCATATACATAAAGTAGAGCTCTGCTTTAGTTTTACCCACAATAATATATTTTATGGTTTCTCTGATATTTTATAATTCACACAGTAGGGAACAGAAGCTTTAAGTCTATTTGAGTAAATAACTGTTTCTTAGAAACAATAAATCAGGGTTGATCTCACTATATGTCAGCTTGTTTTTCTCTGGAATTGTGTTTGTTTATCTGAGAATGAATCAATGAATAAGTAAACAAATGACTGCTTCAAGGCCATACAAAGCCACTGATCAACCTATTTGAAAGTGTTCCCACGTATGTGAAAATCCATTAACAACTGCATATTGCATTTCATCATGAGAAGACTTATGTGTAAGAATGCGAATGCACCACTCTAGAAACTTTATTGGTATATATGGCATTTGTGTATAAAGTTGAATCTATGAGACCTGCCTGTCTTCCTGTGGACACTATGTAAAAGAGTTTTGCTCCTCATTGGACTCATTCTCTAAAATGTTGTATAATTCAGTGTAACAAGATGACATTGCAAATAAAATATTATGCTCATCCCCTGGTGACATTCTGTGTACATGAACCAGTAGAGTCAGTAATACTATGCAATGACTTTAATTCAGTTTTGGTTATGTTTTCTCTTCCAAAATGAAGATACATTTATTAAATACTTAATCTAAATAAATACACTCAATATTTTATAAATGTTTTGAAAACATTCTGCCATATGAATACCTCCTTTCAATCTTACTCTGCCTGTCTATAAGGGTTTGGAACTTGACAATGCGTATCTGTAGCATACACTGCTGGCCATTCACATACTGACACTGGGTTCTGCTTGGGGCTCATAGTTAGATTACATATCCCAGCCACCCATGCAGTCAGGTGTGGCGATGGCACTGAATTCAGCTAGCGAATGTGAACAAAAGTGATGGGTAACCCTTCCAGGTCTGGTTCAAAAGAAGCTTCATGTTTTTTTCTCTCTTCCTGTTGAGTGGGATAAGGATGGCCTCTGATACGTGTTGGAGGTGGCAAAGTCTTTGTTAGTTGGCCTGTGGAATGACCACATGGAGGTTGTAGACTCAGCCTACTCAAAATACCTTTTCAACAGTGTTCATGTCAACATGAGATAAACTTCTGTGTATTAGAGATGATTTTCCATGTATTTACTATGCTAACTATAGCTGATATACTACTACCAGAATTTGTAATTTAAAGTGAGACAAAAGGAGAAAGTAGAACAAAAAGGGAGACAATAGCCAGGAATGAGGCCCAAATTCCACCTTATCATAATTTCTATACTTATTGAGAGAAGGCTACAAATTTGCTTCTAAGATGACTAGCAATACGTAAGAATAAGAAAGTCTGACTTCTAACAAAATCAAAATATAACAAAAGGCAAGCAATTTCACAGGATGACATATGATGACTTTGCTACTAAGACTATGCAGGAAATTCTCTTGCCATCTAACCTAGAGAAGTAGTTAATAAAAACATTTCCCACAACCTTTTGGACAATACTCTTACAGTGTGTCAGGGCTGTTTTAATAATCTCCAATATATGCTGATACTATTACACCAGAGCTCAGCGCAGTAAAAACAATTTAGAGGAAGTAAAAATAGTTTAAATATGCATCTCTCTGTTGTTCTAGCTTGATAGGGAGGCAGATGTAATAATACGTGGAACAGTAGAATATTCTCTATAAATTAGCTGCCTGCAGCTATTCTGTGAATGCCAATTGAACTCACAGGCATATGTTATATCTGACATGTCAGCAGGGCTAGTATCCTTCTATGAAAACTGAGAATCCCTGGGTGCCAGAAGGCCTTCCCTTCTCCTCAAAAACTGCTACAGGAAGACCACATTTGATGTTTTAAGATATTTTGTTTTTATTATTGTAAAATTATCTTCCCAACACATTTCTCGTGTAAATAGGTTCCACATAATCTCACCATGAAATTTCTTGTGTTCATGCAATTCTTCATAATAAATAATGCACAGACAATTGAGATGTTTAAATATAAATATAATATTGAAAATTCTATGATTTTGTTTATGTTTCTTATAGTCCTGTTCTAAATAATGAAAGGGAAAACATTTGTATTTAAATTTCTTCTACAGGTTGATATTAATAAAATCCCATGAATTTTGGACATTGAGGTTGGGGGAAATAAAACTACATCAGAGGAATGTATATAGAGTCTATATTAAGCAAATTATGTAGGTACATTTAATTCAGAATATACAGATGAAAAACCCTTTTTTTTGTCTCCATTGCTTAGTTGCTAAGGAAACTGGTTTAACATTATTTATTTATTTTTCTCCTTTATCTCACTTACTTTGACATTCTACAATACGTTATCATTATTAATTCTTTGTATTTTCTAACGACTGCCTACCCTTCTATTACACAAAGTATTAGTTTACTCAGGTCATTTATTTGCATATTTAATGATGACAGGGTATATATAAATATATATATATATGTACATTGAAATAAGCATTTGCATCGTGACAATTTCTGGTTGGTTGTTTGGTTTTTTTTTCTTTTGATGTTCAACAATTTCGGATGCTTTTAAAGGGCACAGAGCTCTAGCTCTGCTCGTGACTGCTATGTCAGACTCATCCCTCTCAGGGGATGACCTGCCACTGTGGCAGGTCATCAGTGAGTTTTCTGTACCGGAATGATTCACTCTGCAGATTTGTTACTAGTGTCCCACAAACCTGGAGTACTAATGCTGCTAGAAACAATGTGCTGTGATTGTCCAAACCCCAGAAAGACAAGATGTGATTTGGAGACTAGTAACATGCTGAAACGATACATTCACATATTTATATCCAATATCAACACTGGAAAGATGGACTTTCGTATAAAATTTAAAATAAATAAAATTGAAAATATGATATCTTACATATTACTAGATGATTAAAGATTTCTTTTTTTAACTCAGGTTGGTGGTCTTCACTTAAGATGACACCTTTCACGTTTGAACTTTCCATTTGATATATCATACTTATATGTTCTAATCTGTTTTCATAAGCATAGAATATTAAGCAAGAGTTTTAGCTTTTAGAGAAAATTTTACTGTGATGGTTTGTACCTCTCCCTTGTCAAAATCAGTTGACTAATTTTGTGTGGGTCTATTTTTGGGCTTTCCATTCTCTTCCATTGATCTTTTGTCTATTTTTTGCATATGCCACACTGTTTTGATCACTGTAGTTCTATAAATCTTGAAATCAGGTAATATTAGTCCCTAGGCTTTGTTATTCTTCTTCAATCTTATGTTGGCTTTTCTGAGTCCTTTGCCATTCCATACAAACTTTAGAATCAGTTTGTTGATAATTTACAAAGTAATTTTATGGAATATTGACTTGGATTGCATTGAATCTATAGTTCAAGTTCAGAAAAACTGACATCTTAACAATATTGAGTTTGCCTATTCATAAACATGTAATATCTCTTCATTTCTTAAATTCTCTGTTGTTCTTAATTTCAAATTCCAGTTGTTCATTGCTGGTATGTAGGAAAGCCATAGATATTATATATTAACCATGTGTTCTACAATGTTGCTAGAAAACTTATTAGTTCCAGAGTAGGTCTTAATTTTTTGTTGATGTTGTAACAGTAGCAAATTGCTATACAAACACTGTTATTATTTGTATTATTTTAAAATAAGGATTAAAAAATATGCCAATCTTCCAGATTTGTAATGAATATAAAAGACTATATGAAATTAGATACATATTTATTTAATATATATTGTATCTAAGATATTGTGCTGTGTTGTTTCACAATAAAAATGCCTTCGATTCCACTCAAAGTGTTTTCAACACAGCAGAAAACAGGAAACACACTGATTGAGCTATCGCTGCATAACAACCCACCTGAAACCTTAGTGACTTAAAACAACAACGACTCATTGTTTTGCTGTATTTTGTGAACTCTTTTGCCTCTTGTGGTAGGCAGTTGGAGAATCAGCTGTGCTGAAAGGTCCAAGAACAGCTCTCTCATGTACCTGGGGCTTGGCGGTAACTTGATGGTAACTGTAGCACTTATGGCAGTTTAGATGTGGGAGACCCTGAAGGAAGCAATATGGGAATCTGGAACTTTAGGTGGTGTTGGGAGATAGTGCATTCTACACTCTTTCATGTTCTATCACTGAAATTATTTTTGTACTCTATGCTCCATATACCCAGAAAGAAGCAGTAATAAATGGAGATGCTGAAGTCCAGAGGGCTGTTTCTTAGAAATCCAGAGACCCCCGGAGGAATGGGCCACGGAAACTTGCTGTACACATCAACAGGTGGCACACCTGTCCCCAGAAGCCCAAGGCATTCCTCCTCACTGTCACTAGAAAGACACAGACTTTACAGAGGGCATGAAAAGCATAACTGGGAGTTAAAATTTACAGTAAGAATATCGTTAAGATTCACACACACATACGAACTTGAAAGAGAAGCACCAAACTCATTAATTTGTTATAACCAAGGAATATTGTTGATAAAACAAACAGGAAAAGATATTACAGTACAATTGTTGCATTTATTGAAAGTTCAAAGAAACAATTGAATCCATATTTTACATCCCTATGAGTCCATAGTGAGTTAGCAAAATAAGCTAGAGAGATTTGAATATGTTAGGGTGACCATATACTGGATAATCACGGAACATAATGTTTCTTTTGTATCTATGACAATGAGATCATTTCTGGGCTGTGTGATTGTAAATTAACCCAGCATGGCAGTTTCTAGATTATGACAGGATGTCATTAAGGATTCAGACTTTATACTTTGTATGGGAAACTTAATTTCTTTTGGTAAAGCGAGCAGGACCCTCAAAAGTCCTCTGTGTGTGTGTATGGGTGTGCACATGTATATATATATATATTTTTTTTTAATTCAGAAATCTGAATAACTATCCTTAGCACATTTATAAATGGTTCTTAAAGGATCCTCTTCCATTTTATTAAAGGAAAATGTCAATCTCAAAAATATTAGTTAGGATTTAGATTTTGCTAATGTAATGAAGACTCGGTAACAAGACAGATGTTAGCGTGGAAGACAAAAAAGTGAAAGAGGATAAGAAAAACATCATACATCAATTTCCCCTCTCAAGGGTAGTCACTGCTATCATTCTAGTGCATTTTCTGGTATTCATTTTTGTATATAAGCATGTTTGTCTATTAACTATAAGTAATAAACTTTATACCTTTTACATAAAATTATTATAATGTATATACAATTTCATATCATAGTTTTTCAATAAATCTTGAGTATATCTATGGCATTAACATTTTTAGTAAAATTATTAATAGTTTTAAAATATATATAATATTTCTTTTTTAATATACTAGAATTTGCTGGGCATTTTTCTTGCTGTTGGACATTAAAACTCTTCCAATTCTTCTCTATTATAACTAGTAGCACAATTAATATTTTGGTCCATAAGTCATCATTTAAATTTGGGATTATTTAGGAGGACAGCTTGCTGGAAGTAGAGTTATTGGTGTGAAGAATTTTACGTCTCATGATTTCCATTGCCCGTTTGCTGTTCTGAAAGTTCATAGCAGTTTACATACCCGCCAATGCCTACCATGCTATATTTTTCACAAACCACCAGTTTCGTACTACTTTAAGAATTTATTGCTTGAAAGCTGTAAGTGGTTTCCTTAATCCTTGGCTATTTTTCATATTTTAATCCTGCATGAGCCAAGTAGGAAATTTATATTTCTTTAGAAAATGGCATAATTGTAGATGATCCTTTTACTTTTAACTATCCCTGAATTTGTTCCCATTACTTGTTTTTATTAAGATGGGTTAACAACTTAAGTATTAAGAAATAAAGCTTAAACTGTAAGAAAATAAAGTGAATATTTCTCTGACAACTGGTTGAATAAGGAAATTACAACTATTCATGAACCTGAATAAAATAAACCACAAAGAAAAGTTCATACACACAATTAAAAAAATTAAAAACTAACTATGAAACAAATAATGACTGGGGAAATGTATGTCACTAATATGGTTACATAGAAAGGTATAAGCATGAGTGAGCAATCACATCCTAGCATAGACATACACATCCTAGTGTGCATACACATCCTAGCATAGACCCCAATGCTAGGACGCATTCAGCATCCTATTTGTTAGCATTTTCTTATTTTCTTACATCTACTTTTATTTTTATTTTTTTCTTTCTACTTTTCTATTTAATCTTTCATCTAATATTACATGCTATAAATATAATTCCCTTCTAAGTTGGGTAGAATGTTTATCACCAATTTTTATACTTATCACCAGTTTTATACTCAATATTTTTCTTAAGATTTTAGTGCCAGCTATCACTTGTCTGAATGATAACAAGAATAAATGAGGAGCAAATGCAAATTAGTAGACAACCTAGAAAAAAAGTTAATTTTTCTGTGAGGCTGTTTTTAGGGTACATGCTTATCATTATGATTGCATAGTAAAAAATTATATATATATATATATAAAATCATTTAAGCTACTAAAAAATTTTAATATATTATACAATTAGATATCACAATATTTTCTCATATTTCTCAAGAGTAATCTGATTTGGAGGTGTTTTGACCTACATAAACCATTTTGAAAATTCAATATTAAGCTTATAAGATATAGCTAATATTAGGCATTGGTTTTCAAAGATAATGTATTATTACTGTAATATGATGAGCTATGAGTTTTTGACAGATTCAGTTTTACTGAATCTCTGGCTGTTCAATCCTAGACAAGTAAAGAAAAAAATTTGAGCACTTATGAATCTTTTAAAATTCCTATTACTTTTTTCTGGCTGAGAAGAGTATATTGAGTAATTCTGTGGCCAAAATCTCAAGGGCTATTTAAAGTTATTTAACATTTTCAATTCTATAATGGAGGATCAAATTACAGCTCTAGTATTTTACTATACTTATCTTTTTAGCATCCTAAATTTTTAGGATGCTAATGAGAATTTAACGTGTTAAATGAGAAGTACTTGGGTTATAATACAACTGACTTTTAAATGACACAGTGATACAGTTGAAAGATAGGAAATATTCTCGTTCAACTGTAGGACAAAAGGTTTAGGGGCTGTGGGTACCCAGTCAGTTCTTCCATCCCAAGGGAACCTGGGAAGAAATGACCTGATGAAATCACTCAGTAAATATGCTTCCTGATGCTACTTTTTGGTGGAAAGATAATGAACAATTCTTACCTACAGAATGCCTGTAGCAGGTCTACATGGTCTGGGTTACTTATGGCAAACAAACAAGGGATATATGAGTTTAAGAGGTATGATCCACTGGAAAATATCATTGATATGACATTATATAACTATAAGAGTACAAAACAGAGATGTTTCCAGATTAAAAGAGCTTTCATTGCATAAGTGGTATCTTGCATGGCTCACTTAGAGGCCCCGCGTTTTAAATCTCTATTATCACATCAAGGAAGGACCCAGGCACTTGTTGTAGCAACCCCAGAGGTTTCCATGTTTGCCTGTCTCACGGCCACCAGTGTTCACCGAATCATTAGTATAAAAAATGGAACTGGGAAGAGATATGATTCAAGTAAGTCTGATTTTAAAATACTACCTTCTGTGTCATTTTATACCCTTTATTCACAATTAAAAACAGAGGCCCACAGAGATTAAGTAACTTTCCCAGGGGTACTCTATCTTTTCAACTCTGAAACTCATTAAAGGTGTGATTCTGAATACATTACTTACTCTCTCCATGCCTTAGTCTCCTCACCTGTTACCTGATTATAACAGTATAATATATACCTCCTAGATTATTGTGCAGATTAAATGAGCTAAGTTATGTTAATGTATGTAGAATTATTTCTTGAAACTCTAGTAAGAAAGGTACATTTGTTTTATGAGTATTGTCCAGCATATTAGAATTATATAGTTTGGAACTTAAATTTTGAGTTCCTGGCCCAGCACTGTCTTTATATTCTAGGTTTCATGAATTTATTACTGAAGGAGAAAATGTTAATGAAACAAATATTTTAAAACATTTCCTTAATTTTGAAAAGCAAAAAATTCTTAGACTTATCTCCTTCTAGACTACACAAGCAATGCTTTCTAAAGTCAAGTTATTAGAACAAAGAAAAGGGATTAGTAGATTCTACAATTTGAATGGAACTCATTGCTTAACTGTGTTCAAATTCACTTTTGCTTCTGAACAAGTGCAATGAATATTTAACAATTGTGATGGAGAGACATCTCTGTTATAGATGTTTTGTAACGTTAGGAATTTATGTTACGTGGGTGATATGTTTTGGGAGTGTCCTATGTCTATGTATTAAGCTTTGGTTGCTAATTACATGACAAATGTTCTGCTAAATGTGTTCAGATAAAGTCATCTCACTTGAAAACCATGAAAACTCTATGGGGTAGATACTGTGATTGTCCTTATTGTGCAGATGAGGCAATTGGGCAAGAAATGTTTAGTAAGTGGCTCCACTCCTTGTGCCTAACTAGTGGTTTGACTGTTACTCAAACACCAACAGTGTTATGTGGTCCAGTCTCATAACTCTTTCTCAATGTGCCATGAAGGGCAAGTGACTTCCTCTCTGAGCCTCGGCTTTCTCTTAGTATAATAGTATAAAAATGAGATAATGTATTTAAGGCACTTAATAGAATGCCTGACAAATAATCATAGACTAATACATTAATAAACCAATAGGTTATGATATAGACATCAGTTACAAAGTTAGGATTCAATCCCCATCTATTGAAGATCGTTGTGGCTTACAGAATTTCAATGAACACTTACTAATATGGTGATTATTTGGCTAATTATTTGTTCATTTTAATTGACATCTGTTTTAACTCTGGTTGAACATAGTGCTTAAAAACAGAACTCCTACCATCACAATGTCAATGATTTGCCTTTTCTCCCAAGAACTGAGTGGTCGTGTTTAGGAGGCGTAGAGCAGACAAAAGAGGAAATGGACAAAGCGGTCAGAAACATGTTAAAAAATTCTCTAGCTCCATTCATTTCCATTTCATTTTAAAATAAAAGATAATTTTATTGAAAATGATAATAATATACTCTTATCCAAGATGTCATTTTAATATTGTACATGTATGTATCTTTTCTCATAAATTAGATGATTTATTAACAAAAGACAACTTTCCGGGATATTAGGGGTTTTATGTGGAATTTGTATTTCCTTGTGAGGTAGATTTGGGGGAGAAGGTGAAGTTTGATGAAGTCAATAATCTTAAACAAATTTAATTTATAAAACATGAATAATTCTTTTTTTTACCAGAATAAGCAACTTTGAATACCTAAGAGTGTCTTATTTTGCCTAAGGATGTTATATGATTCATCATTCATTTCTTTGAATATTTCATTTTCTTGGCATACATGTTAAAATAAGAAAATACATATTTAATTAAAATTCAAGAGAACACAACTTTAAGAATGGCATTTTGTATTTCAAATTATGCATTACTCTCTAATAATTTCAATTGATAGCAGAAGCTGTATCTGTTCCTGTCAAGTATGTGTTGGTAAATCTCACAGATTAGGTGTTTTACACAGGTGATAACATCCATCTTGACAGAATTTATAGTTTAGGGAAGTATAATGACCTTAGCATAGCCTGCATGAAAACTAAGGTCTATAAATAATTCATAACTCATAGTTCATCTTACTGTGATTTATTTCTTTGCATCTCAAAAATATGCTTAGTTCATACATAAAAACATCAAGGCTCTCAGAAATTTTTTAAATGAGCAAGTATATATTACTAGTCATTGGCAGTCAGAACTTAAAATCTGATCTTCAAATAACAAATCCTGCCTACTTTGCATTAGATGATATTGTCTTTTGTCAACAAATGCTAATTTAAAAGTAATATAAACAAAATATAAGACATATTTATTAAACAACCCCATCAATAAATGGGCAGAGGACATGAACAGAAACTTTTCAAAAGAAGATAGAATAATGGCCAGCAAACATATTAAAAAAATACTCAACATCTCTAATCATTAGGGAAATGTAAATCAAAACCACATTGAGATATCACGTAACCCCAGTGAGATTGGCCTCTATCAAAAAATCCCAAAGCGACAAATGCTGGTGAGGATGTGGAGAGATAGGAACATTCTTACACTGCTGGTGGGACTGCAAATTAGTACAACCTCTGTGGAAAAGAATTCGGAGATACCTCAAAGAGCTACAAGTAGAACTACCATTTGATCCAGCAATAGCACTATTTATTAGACATTTGCCCAAAAGAACAAAAAGTCATTCTATAATAAAGACATCTGCATGCAAATGTTTATGGCAGCACAATTAACTATGGCAAGGATGTGGAAACAACCCAAGTGCCCATCAATCCATGAGTGGATTAATAAAATATTGTATATGTATACAATGGAGTACTACTCTACTATAAGAAATGACGATGATCTATCACCCCTCATATTTTCCTGGATAGAGTTTGAGCCCATCCTCTGAAGTGAGGTATCACAAGAATGGGAGAATAGGCACCACACGTACTCGCCATCATGATTAACACTAAGGTGATCACATGGTAGTAATATTCTTTGGGGGTTGGGGGATTGGGGGTGGGTAAACTTATAACAAGTGGACATGGTGAGTGTCGTAGAGGGGAAGAGCACACCTCAAACCATGGTTGGGATGTGGCAAAGTCATAACATGTAACCAAAATGTTTGTACTCCCCATAATATCCTGAAATTTAAAAAAATATATTTCTTGCTTGGATTATTTTTAAATGTTTACATTTTTTATTATTTTGAATATTTAAAATTTGATAGATTTACATCATATTGAATAGGGAATGGTAGTTACTATCACTTTTGAGATTTACATTATGAGGTCATAAAAAAATGTCATGTCAGACTGTTTATAAAGATTCTTATATGAAAGTGATTAACCAGGCTCTGTTAAAAATCATTAAGAGTGAATTTAACTCAGTCCATCTGTCTGTCTTTGGAGTCCAGTGGTTGTTAATCTTTTTATTCTTACATTTGACTTTTGAATACTAGAAATTGGATATATTTGGAAAGATTAAAAGCCTCTAAAGAATACAAAATGTAAGCAACAACTTTGTATTTCTGCCACGGTACATGAATACCTCTAGTTCATACAAATTAAGTGATATATGAGTATTTGCTTGAGTGATCATTTTTTATCTGTTACTGACTTTAAGACTTTTATCTGTTACTGACTTTAAGACTTAAGTAACTTTATCTGTTACTGACTTTAAGATCATTTTTTATCTGTTACTGACTTTTTTCTCTTTTCTGTTGACTTTCAGTATTTTTATTATTATGGAATGGTCTCTTTCTGTTCATCCTACTTACAGTTTGTTGAGATTCTTAAATGTATAAATTAATATTTTTCATCAAATTTTAGAAGGTTTTTAAATTACCTTTTGAAAACTTTCCTCCTCTTTTCTTTTCCTCTTCTTCTAGTATTCTCATCGTAAATATGTTGGCCCACATACTGGTGTTCCTAATTACTCTGAAGTACTGTTTATTTTTCTTTAATCTGTCTTGTTTCTGTTTTTCAGATATGTAATTCATATTCATGTATCTTTAAGTTTGTTGATTCTTTCTTCTGCCAGTTCAAATCTACGATGAGCTCTTTTAGTGAATTTTTCTTTACACTTATTGTACTCTTCAACTCCAGAATTCTCATTTAATTCTTCATTGTAATTTATGTTACTTGATATTCTCTAAAAAGGAGATCATCATGCTTGTCTTTACTTCACTAAGCACCCATTTAGCTCTTTGAACACATTTATAATAGCTGCTTTGAAATGTCAGTTAAGTCTGAAATCTGGGCCCTCTCACAGGCAGTTTTCATTGCCTGCTTTTTCCCTGGATATGGGCCACACTTTCCTGTTCTTTTGCACGTCTTACAATTTTTTATCTAAGAATTATTCTGACTCTAAGAGAGTTTTTCTTTCATTCTGTGAGATTAAAACCAGCTAGTTGGGGGCTGAGGTAGGAGGATCACTTGAGCCTAGGAGGTTGAGTTTACAGTGAGCTATGATTGTGTCACTGCACTCCAGCCTGAGTGACAGAGCAAGACCCTGTATCTAAAAAATAAAAAAAATATATTAACCAAGTCTACTATTGGTCTATATGTAGTTCTCACATTTGGAATTTGGGATTTCCTTTTTATTTTTTTTTAAATTTACTTAGAAAACTAAGTAGGTATTCAGGTAAATTATTATAAAATTTATAAAATGGTGCTGCTATTCATCTCAGTTGCTATATTTATCTGGGTTACTAGGTAGAAAGAACAGAGTCAACTCTGGCTTATTGTTTAAAAAATATTTCTTGGCCCACACGTTCTCTGCACAGGCCAAGGAGAGGGTCACAAGACAGAGCTGCAAACACTGCTCAGATTTACCATGGAGGTTGCTTTAGCAAAAACTCAACTATTACTTTCCCTACTGCCAACTCTAGTCTGGGTGCTTCTATGGAAACAGTAGTGCACAGAAGTGCATTATGTGACTCAAAATGATTGTTTTGCATTTTTACGAGCTGAGGTTTTAGGTAGGTTCATTTGTCTGACTACATGCCTAGCAAAGAGATTTAGAGGAATGAGTTTTGATTTACAGAAGCATGATTTATAATGTAAAAATCATTAAATGACAGGAAGAGTCTTTGCTGATATTTGTCAGCAAGAAAACATGACAAATGTCAAGAAACACAGTGAATGTCTTTATGTGGCTGGTGACTAGAAGTTGGTGGTTGTGTCTGTTAGTAATAGAATAACAAAAAAATAGAGTGCCAAGCTATTTAAGAGACTAGATTTAAACACTCACACATGCACAGGCACACACATTTTTTTCATTAATTGTCACAGAAACATCTAAAAAATATAAAATTAGTGGAATAATAGAGAAAGCCCTTATGTATCAACATATATATAAAGTATTCATAAGGAAAATTTCAAACATTGTAGTTAGACATTTTTTAATAAAGAATGAAAGCAGACTCCATTCTATACTGCATTTTGATCAATTTCCATACATCTTAGAGACCAAATGTCAAAAAATCTAATATTCTGGAGAGTATTTCAGTTTTATAGAAAACACCGCATCCACTGATACATCTGATTGTTCTGTGTAGTTCCACAGTTTGTTACCAAATGTGAACCTCTAAATGAAAGAACAAGCTATATACATGACAAGAAAATTAAAAATTACAGCATTAGTTTCCATGAATGTGAATTAAAAAAAAATATTCTCCAATTTAATAGCATTAATCTGTTCAAGTTGCCATAACAAAATCTCATAGACCAGGTGGCTTAAATAACAAAAATCTGATGTCTCACAGTTCTGGAGGCTAGAAGTCCAAGATCAAGGAGCTAGAAAGGTAGATTTCATTCTGAGGTTTTTTCTTGTCTCTGACGTGGCCACCATTTGGCTGCGTACCCCATGACCTCTGTTTTGTGCACATGTAGAGAGAAAGCTCTTTCTCTTCTTATAAAGCCACCATTCATATGGAATTGGGGGACCACCCTTATGACTTTATTTAATGCTAATTATCTTAGAAAGGCCCTGTTTCCAAAAGCAGTCACATTGGGATTTAGGGTTTCAACATATGGATTCTGGGGAAACACAACTCAGTCCATAGCAACACATATTACACAAATTTCTATATTTAGCTAAATCTGTAACTGAAGTCATTTATCCAAGACCAACTAGACTGAATTCCAGGTTAATCTGGAGGATAAAAAGTGGGTTCAGTTGGGTAGTGGGCTGGAGTTTGGAAAATGCAATACCGTGAGGATAGAAAGTGACTCAAAGTGGCAGAAATCTAGATATCTGAGATAGAGCTCTACCACTCTCTATATGAGGGCTGTCTGCAAAGTGTCCAGCCACGTAACAGTTCTCATCATATTAACAATGGCTGGACACTTTCCGGACAGCCCTCATATACTAGGTCAAGGTCATGGAGAACAGTCATCCGCCATATGATACACATGTTGTGAGTCTCTTTCTTCCCCATCTTTTGCTAATTATAGCAATGTTCTTAAGCTTCTCCCATATACTGTTTTCCTGTGGGTTCCTTTATTTTCTTTCTCGTGGGTCTGGAATGAATAATTAATGTTAAATTCTTATGTGAGTGTCCCTTAACCATGAGATAGTATAAGGCTGAATTGCAGGACTCCTGAAAGAATAACCCTTAGCATTAATTTTTAATATCTACATATCTATTATTGATCTCTCATATCTCGGTCATCTTATATCATTGTTCTATCATCTGTCTGTCTTTCTATCTACCTACCTCTTATCTATGTAACTACAAATGTATGTATCTATATATCATCTAGCCATCCATCTGTCATCTATCATTTATCTCTCTATCTAATTATCTATCTGTTTTTCTCCTCCCGAAATCCATGGAGAGGAAGGTAGCCTCATTGTGTGGATAGGCAGATTTTTAGTATACTTCTTTATTGAATTTGCAACTCTTTGAAGATTCTAGCCATCTGCAGGTATCTCAGTATAAATTTCTGCTCAGTTGAGCCAAAGGGCTCATCTCCTGTCTCTGTATGGGTGTGGAAACCCAAGTTCTAGGTTGCTGATACAATATGCCTTCAGCCTTCAGGGCATCTGAAATGTCAACTGTTTACGGCTTTGTTTCATGTTTGCATTTGTGCATGTGTGTCTTTTAACTTTTCCTATTCTGTAAATAATTTGAGTATGGACAACCATAAGGAGTGTTTTTCAGCAGTATTATAAATAAGTTCAGGCAGGCAAATGTTGTATCACTGTTAATGCTGTTCTTTAAGCCCACTGGCCAAGGATTAAAATCAAACGTGCTAGTCAAGTGATGGCAGATGCTCCAGTAAGCAAGGAAGCCTGTTTTTATTCTCTGCTACAAGTTTATTTGCAATAGAGAAAAAGATCACTTCTCTGACACTGGCAAATTTGGGAAGATTGGTGATAATTTAGAAAAGTGGGAGAAATTGCCATTGATTTGAGTTTAATAGCGTATCCACCAGCTTGTTGATAATAATTTGAAAATCTGCCATTAAAGTAATAAATATTGTTGTAACTGTTAGTGAGGATCACATAATTTTATGTCATTGAAAGGTAACAGAATATGTCACCCAGTAATATGATACATTGGCAAAAGGATGATTTTGAGCTAAAGTCAGCTGAGAGTCAATAGATGCAACAACAGCATTTTAATCTCCCCTTTTCTTCCTGAGTAAAAGGAGATAAAAATCTCACAGGTGAAAGATGTCCTCCCTGTGCCAGAAGAAAAGAAACATTCTCCTATGAGTTATAGGAGATCTGTCTATAAAAGCAAATCTTGTTGATTTGGCATTGAGGTTATTCCCACTGTCTTTGATTGTAGTTTGAGTGGAAGAGCCAGCTATAAATCAATAAGAACAAATCAAACAATCCCATAAAAAAGTGGGCAAAAGATGAACAGAAGGTTTTCAAAAGAAGATAGACTAATGGCCTATAAACACATGAAAAAGTGCTCAACATCTATAATCAGCAGGAAAATGCAAATGAAAACCACAATGAGATATCACCTAACTTCAGTGCAAATGGTGTTTATCAAAACTTCCCAAAACAACAGATGCTGGTGTGGATGCAGAGAGATAGGAACACTCACACACTGTTGGTGGGACTGCAAACTAGTACAACCTCTATGGAAAATATTATAGAGGTACCTCAAAGAACTAAAGTAGACCTACCATTTGATCCAGCTATCCCACTTTTGGGTATTTACTCAAAGGAAAAAAAATCATTTTATCAAAAAGACACTTGCACTGAAATATTTATTGCAGCACAATTCACAATTGCAAAGATGTGGAATCAACCCAAGTGCCCATCAGTACATGAGTGGATTAATAAAATATGGCATGTGTATACTATGGAATACCACTCAGCCATAAAAAATGATGAACTAATACATTTTGTAACAACTTTGAGAGAACTGGAGACTGTTCTTAGTGAAGTATTGCAAGAATGGAAAAATAAACACCACATGTACTCACTATTAAATTGGAACTAACTGGTCCACACCCATGCACACATATGGCAGTAAAACTCAATGGAAACCAGACAGGTGGGAGGAGGGTGAAGCGGATGGGTAAAATGCACACTGTCTGGGAGTTGGGCACATTATAACTTTGACTCCAAATGCACAAAAGCAAATCGTGTAACCAAAACAACTGTACCTTCATAATATTCTGAAACAAATTAAAAATAAAACAAATTATGATTTTAAAAAACAGATCTCATTTAAATAATTCTTATCTTCCTTTAACTTCTCCACATAATTTCATTATTTTCCACAATTACGACTCTTTATCCCATTCAGCACACGTATTGAACTCCAGCTGTGTCTTTGGGTCTTTATTATTTAAGGACTCTCACACATTAATACTCATATTAAATTTGTATGCATGCTTTGCATCTGTAAATCTATCTTATTTCAATTTCATTCTCAGGCCCAGGTGAAGATCTAATGAAGGTGGAGGTAATGTTTTGTCTCCTTTACATCCTCAATATGTATATTTTATCTGTGTCGAAAGGGATTTTGTTGCATTACATTTTACATTATTTTACATTGCATTTGTAATAGAGAAGCAAGGAAAGTCTGATCAGAGCAAGTCTTCCAGAGTTTTAATCTATATAAGATGTAAAGACATTAATAAGGATGAATGACACTTCAAAAAGGAATGTGTACTTGCTGCAGCAAACAATACAGGTTTGAGTGTTTATATTAACATTTAAAGCAATATAATAGATGATAGAATGTTTTCAAAATGTAATTACTATAAATGTTCCATTTGGTTTTCAAATTTTGCTTATTTTATTCATATTAATTATTTTTGTCTTTCTACTAAATCCTTTCTGTTCCTAATTATATATAAAACCTGCATGCTGGCCTGGTGTGGTGGCTCACGCCTGTAATCCTAGCACTCTGGGAGGCCGAGGTGGGCGGATTGCTCGAGGTCAGGAGTTCAAAACCAGCCTGAGCAAGAGTGAGACCCCGTCTCTATTATAAATAGAAAAAAATTAATTGGCCAACTGAAAAATATAGAAAAAATTAGCCGGGCATGGTGGTACATGCCTGTAGTCCCAGCTACTCAGGAGACTGAGGCAGAAGGATTGCTTGAACCCAGGAGTTTGAGGTTGCTGTGAGCTAGGATGACGCCAGGGCACTCACTCTAGCCTGGGCAACAAAGCCAGGCTCTGTCTCAAAAAAAAAAAAAACCCGCATGCTACTCATAAAAGTGTAAACAGCACCTCCAAAACTCATTCAACTACATATTTCCAGGAAACTGAATACAAAAATCAGGAGAATAAGAGTACTGAATATAGTTAATATCTCTGGTATTAAATTAAATCAATCTTTTTTCATTAGGTTCAGAACAGTGAAGGAATTAATTATTTCCAGATTTGACATCGGAAACTTGACCCTAATACTAGTTGTTCAACTATGAATTTCAACATCCTGATTTATGAATTACGGGGGGTGGGGGGGGAAGTGCTTTTTACACAAGGATATTGGGCAAGATCGTTCATGTGAATATTCTTTGGTTTTTATTTAGGGTAATGTCATGGGTTAAGTTGTGTTCCCCCAAAATGTATGTTGAATTCTTAATTCCCAGTACCTATGAATGCAGCTTTACTTGGAAATAGTTTTTCAGATGTAATCAAATCAAAACAAAGGTATGGTGGAGCGTGCTTAATTCAATGTGGCTGGTGTCTTTATAAGAAGACATGGGAAGACAGAGGGAAGGCGGAGGGACAGACTGGAGTGATGCTGCCATAAGCCAAGGAGTGTCTGCGGCTGTTAGAAACTGGAGGAGCCATGAAGGATCCTCTCCCCAGAGTTTTCAGAGGGAGCAAGACCCTGCTAACCCTTTGATTCTGGATTTTCTGTCTCCAGAACTGAGGGAATATATTTCCGTTTACCCGTGTGAAGTCATCCCTGGAAACGAATACAAATATGTTACTTCTCATAGTTTTGACAAGCTTGGGAAACACTGCTTGAACTTCCTCTTACATTTTTGGCCAACCCCCAATAGAATACTGATAAGGTGATACATCTAAGAAAATGATATTTATAGAATTTAAAGACTGTAAGGACGTAAAGATAACTTTGAGTCTCAATATCAAACCATTCACAGACAGAAGGGAAAAGAACCTTTCCTTAAAACACATGTCTCTGTTCATGTTCGGCCACAGGAGAATTGATTAAAACAAATGTTGCTTTGTTTTCTGTAGCTGAAGAGATGTTTTCAATTTCTAGACATTGTACCATGGAATCTATCACTCATGCAAAATGTGCTGCACATCTCTGAACAAAACAAATTCTGCAGATGAGAAAAACATATCTTGTAAGACATTACCTTGCTTTGCCAAGAAATGACAAATTATTCTACCTGTGCTCATCCTAATATAAAATGTTCATTGCTACACATTTGCTTCCCCATTATGTTAGTTAAAAGATTTTTAGCGTTTTACAACTGTTGCTCAAAACATAGATATTGTTTGAAAAGCAATATGCATTTACTCAGGATAATGATTTCTTGAATCACACACTTAAAAATAAATCTTTTATAAGTCTGATTAAATAGGTTAACCAAAATAGACTGAAATAACAAAAACCACTCCATCTTTTGCTGACCAGCTAAAATGGACCAAGGTAGAAAAGGAGAGGCCCCGCCATGGTAAATAAGAACAAATAACGACCCTGAGACATAGCCTCCCTCATTTCTGAAGGCCTTAAAATCAGGCATCTCTGCCACAAATTAGCACACTGGAGTTCACAGCTGCTGGAGATTCCTTTGGCTGTTGTTTTCTTTTGAACTGAGGTTCAGATCACATCCCATTGCTTACATTCCTACAGGAGCCTTTCTTTGCTCTCTTTCATTTATTTCCTATCTACTGCTACAGTTTATCCCGAGAAGACTCATTGTGTCTATGTGTATCAGAAGATGTGAGCTTGATATAAATATACTGTAAGAGAAGTTCTGATTTAGAAACGATTGGAATTTTCTAATCATCAGCTGATGGACGCTTAGGTTGACCCTGTATCTTTACACGTGTGAACTGTGCTGCAAGAAATATATGAGTTCAGGTGTCTTTTTGATGTAATGACTTCATTTCCTTCGGGTAGATAGCCAGGAGTGGAATTGCAAGATTGAATGGTAGATCTAATTCTAGTTCTTTGAGAAATCTCCATACTGTTTTCTGCCCGGGCTGTACTGACTGACTTTCCTACCCACAGTTTATGAGCATCCACTTTTCACAACATCCACACCAGCATCTGTTGGTTTTGCCTTTTTAATAATGGCCATTCTGACCGGGGTAAGATCGCTAGAGCGGGAGACCGGGCTGAGACTAGATGCAGGCGCTCGCAAAGTGGGTGCAGGTGTTCAAGTCTAACTAAGGGCGGTTGGCGACCACAGAGCAGGTGGTCTTCAACCAGCTTCAACCAGCTCGTCAGCTATCTAGTCCACCTTACGTGAACTTCGACTAACTATAGTATACTTTTCATTGTGGTTTTAAAATTTCTCCACCCTTGAAATCACCATGACAGTTTCGAGACAACCATATAAGATATGAAAACGGGGGGGGGGGGGCGGGGAAGGAACCCAATTCTTGAAATTACCGCTCAAATTCTTAGTAAAAGCCAACCCTTTAGCCTCAAATCTTCTTCCCCTAAATTAGCAAGATTTCAAAACGCCAAAACCCACATCCTGGGGCAGCTGCTCTTTTCAAGCCTGCTGGCTCTTCCTTTCTTGAGAGTGTTCCTTCACTTTCAATCTTACCTTTCAATAAAAAACTGTCACTTTGGCGTGTGTGGTACACCCTGAAATTCTTTTCCCGACTGTTCCCATGAACCTGAAAAAGCCTCCACTCAGAGGAGAGTAACAATATGGTATCTGATTGTGGTTTTACTTTGCATTTTCCTGATGATTGGTGATGCTGGGCTCTTTTTCACATGTTTGCTGGACATCTGTGTATCTTCTTTTGAAAAATATCCATTCACAACACTACTCAGTCATAAAAAAAAAATGAGATAATATATTTTGCAACAATTTGGATGGAACTGTAGGCCATAATTCTAACTGAAGCATCTCGGGAACCAAAATCCAAATACTGTGTGTTCTCACTTGTAGGTGGGAGCTAGGCTACCGGCCCTCAGGGGCCTCCAGAAATGGTGTCATGGGCAGTGGAGATTCAGAATGGGGGAGGTTGAGAAGAGAATAAAGGATGAAAAATTACCTTGGGTACAATTTACACTGTTTGGCTGATGCATGCACTAAAAGCCCAGTATTCACCACTACACAATTCGTCCGTGTAACAAAAAAGCACTTGCACCCCAAAATCTATTGAAATAAAAAAATAAATTGTCAATTTGATATTTTTTTATATTACTATTTGATAGTTTGGTTCTATGATATTCTCAGCTCCCCACAGCCTTCAGATTTCAGTAAGATTTTCTGGTGAGCATCTGAAAGCCTGGCCCAGTGATATATAGTACTAATTAGAAAACATTGAGTCAACAAGATATTCAGGCTTCATTCTCCCTTAAATATAAAAGCCATTGAGAATACCTATCTGCAAGAGATACAAGTCTTCATTTCTTATGCTTCAAAAGCTGTACAATGAATTGCTTATTAAAATATAAAAATATATTTTTTATTATATTATATAAAAGTCCATTATATAAAAATAATGGAGTTCACAGCACTGTAATTCTCTGCCATAAAAAAGCAATCAAATTGGTATACCTAAAACTGGTGCCTTGAACAATGCAAGCTATTAAGTCAAATTGGAAAGAAATGTACAGTAAATTATGCACTATGCACTTATACTTGCTAGAGGCAGATTCTCTGTCACACTCTGTCCTTTTGAAGTAAGCTTTTGCTTCTTGCTACAACTTTCATTTATGTACTTTCCTTTCTACATGTGTTTAATCTCAAATATTATAGGTGTGCATGTGTGTATAGGCAAATACGAAGTAGGAATCCACTAAGAATAAAATATTAGACATCACGTTATCACTACTGTACCATATACTAACTTAAAAACAAAAACATTCTTAACACAGAATTCTTCAAGAGTGCTTGTAAATGCTTTAGTACATTATTTTCTTCTGTCAAATTAAGTTCAGTGAGAGTTGTAACCATTTATATTGCCAGAACAGTCCCCTGGAGTGCCTGACTTATGGAACTAGTTTTATATATTTTTTTAAATTTTGCCAATTTAATACCATTTAAATGGTATTTTATTGTTGTTTTATTTTGTATTTCTTTGATAACAAGTTCATTCTTTTATTGCAGGTTCATTAGTCATTTTTGATCAGGTAATTTTTTTAGAAATGTCTTTTGATTTGGTATTATGCTGTCTTTATCAAAATTTTTCTTTTTACATATACTTTAAACATATATTTTAATTTTCAGGTTACTTTTTCATCATTTTTGTGATGATTCTGATGTGTTAAATCTTATAATTTTTTTATACTTAAATCTATCAATTTATCTACTTCTCATTTTTCAGACAGAGAAAATATCATCCATCCCAAGATTAGATAAATGTCCATTTCTGTATTTTATAGTTCTTTCTTTTTTAATTTCAGAATATTATGGGGGTACAAATGTTTAGGTTATGCACGTAGTTCTTTCATTTAAAAAATTAACCATTAAATCTTTTGTATTCATTTTATATATCTGAAATAATTTTTTAAAGTTTAAACATGTCCATTTGCTAAATAATTTTCTTACCACCGACTGAAATCTCATCATTGCATATATTTCATTCTAGTAAGGTTAATTGTGTCATTTAGTATTTTGTGAGAATGATTTATACAGTCTAATTATATTATCATATTACTAATTATGCCTGATAACCAGCAGTAAAACCAACCTCTATTATTCTTCCAAATCAAACTATTCTTTCATATCCTCAAAATGTAATTTACAACTAATAGTTTTCAAGTCCCCAAAACATGGCTTTGCTACTTGTTTGAAATTACTTCCTGTTTATTGATCCATTTCAGAAACAAGGGTTACATAGCACAAGGTTAAAGAGCCCAGAACCAGAAGACAGACTGCTCAGGTTCAAATCCTGGTTTTGTCACTTCCTGTCTGTGTGATCTGTAGAAAGTTAATTAGCCTCTCTGTACCTCAAGTTTTTCATCTGTAAAAGGTAGAATAATAACAGCATCTACCTCCTTAGACGCTAGTCAGAATTAAATAACGTGTTATTTATTAATAGATAGAATAATGTCTGGCATACAGTAAGCATAATTCAAGGATTTCTTTAATAAACTGTGTCTGTTTATTCAAATCTACTCTTGTACCTTTCTGTAGAGCTTTTCATTGGATTCATAGGTTAAGGGCACTTTTCTTGTTACACTGACTTCTAGTTCCACTCTGTACCCTCCCCGACAGCTCTATTCTCTCCTTCTCTCTATGGCTTTAGCTTTGTAGTTATTTTCCAGTTTTTAAAATTAAAAAATGGATAACATTCTTGTAATTATCCTTTTGGACATGAACTATTTGGGGATATGAATTTCTCTCTAGAGCGCAGCTTTGGCCATGCTTCTTAATGTTAATGTGTAGTAATCACATTTTCATTTTCTCTAGTCTGTAACTTTGTTGGCTAGCCTATAGTTTTTAAGTTCAAATTCATATAAATTTGTATCTGTAGAATGCTTTCAAAATAATAATTTAAATTCTTCTATGACAATTTAATCACCTTACTGCTTCCCCTTTTTTTCCCAGTTTCTTATCTATTTTTGTTTGCATATTTTTCTCATTAATAGTGTGTGCTTATCATTTCATATCTTAGATCTTATTTTACAAAAGCTAAACTTCTTGAATTTTATGGTAATATACATTTATTCTTTAGTAAATATTTTTATTTTTCAAATATATGCATTTCTCCTAAAAGTATTATATATCTTTCTTTAAAAAAAAAAAAAACAGAGTACAATTTATGTAGAAATCTAGTGGGAAGCAGCAGAGGAAATCATCTTAAGCCAATCACAACAGACATTCACCTTTAACTCCTGACCCATAACTTTACTTATTTAGTCATGATATAGGAGTCATGAAAACATTGGAACTATAAATTTATGTAACTCTATAAAGACTAACTAGATTCATCAACATGTCCTACTCTGAAGCCAGAAGGACAGAATGAGAAGGTTGTGTCAGCTATTCATTTTGTCTTTTTTACCTTTGGTACATTTGGTTCAATCTTATTTGTAGATTAGAGAGATAAAACAGTCTTAGAAAATTACTGCTATGAGCTCAGCCATCTATTAAAAGCCATCTATTAAAAAAAGCTCACTCATCTATATTATATTTTGTGGATTTTGTATTAGCAGATACCTAATGGCCTTCAAATGGCATTCTCAAAGTTGCTAGTCAAGTGAAATTAATTCTGAAAACACCATCTTAAGGAATAAGAATGAGAAAATGGATTTTTTAAAGGCATACTCGTTGTCAGGGTGTAAGCTAAATCTCCTCAAAAATGAATCTGAGAAATTGAGAAAAAAAAATCACAGTTAAGGAAAAATGGCTAATATACTGATGATTGGAATTAAAAATGTGAATATGAAATAGAAAGAAAGTAAAAATGAACAAACAGTAAGTAAAAGGCAATGCTTAGTTTATCAAGCCCCATGCTATCTCTTCTCCTTTCTGACCTCACTATGTACAGGGAAAATAAAATAAATACTGGAGTAAAAGAGGCAATAATTATTATGTTGGAAAAAAAAAAAAAAGGATTCAGAAGCACACTCCTTTGGAGGAAATGCCAAAGGAATGAATGATCAGGGTTGGGTCATGAAGGTAAATGTGATGTTTCTGCCTTCAGTGTATTTAAAACTCTAGATGACAGAGTAAGTCAAGTCTCTCCCAATGAAAAGTAGATTCATTTGTGCAACTTGTTTAACTTGGGTAGTCGTAAGGCCCACGGGGTGTCTGAAGCACAAATCCTCAGGCCACTAATGAGGAGCTCTGACAGCAAATCTTCAAGAGATACTGCAGCAATCCTGGGGACTGAACAGTGTCACCTTGGGCTATAGCTTTGTGCAGCCTCCTGTGCTTATGGTCAGTGGATGAGCAACTTCTGAAGACAATCTGAGAGTGACTGTCCTCATTGTGCCAGAGTGTTGAGGGAAAATGGTGCTAAGAAAAAAGAGCAATCGACAATTTTTCTACAACTTTATTAAGGTGTTTAAAAATCTAGACTTTGAATAACAATTTATTTTTTTTCCACAGTTATTTGTAAAGGTCAGATATGGTTAAAAACTGCTGTCAGCACTCTGGAGGAACAAGAGAAACTGAAGCAAGGAAAATTGAACAGAGAATGAATGAAATAGTGTAACTTTGAATCTACATCTGTACTCAATGGCTACTGTGGAAGGAATCTAAGAGAACGAAGTGAGTTTTTTCACACATGTTCTGGCATAGGAAGAAGGCTATGATATATTCCCTACAGCTGCGAGTAATCTGGAAAAATGCTCACCCATCGTTCTATCACCCTATGAATACAGTTGACACCATTAGGAACAAGTGTTAATTGTTTCTCTTTTTTATAGTATGTGTTCAGACTGCCTGTAGGGGCACAACCCTTAAGGAATCTTTTCTGAGACTTCTAGTGAAGGATATTTTAAAGTGACTTTTGAAATTATATTGCCTGACTCTTGATATTTTTTTTATGGTCGATACGGTTTAAAAGAAAATGACTATTATAGCTGTTTTTAATTTTTATTGTGACGATCTGTTATTTTTTTCCACAAATAAAATATGGTAGGAAGGACTCACATAGTATTTGGCTTTGCTCTTATATTTCCCTCCTTTTCAAAAATATGAAATGTTCAAAGATTCTTTTGTCAAGTAAAATTTGCAGGAGGCCAATGATTTGGACTGGGCTTCAGCACGGAAGCCTAACAGACCAAACCAATATGGAGTTTAACTGCAGCAGCTGAGCTTCAGTTAATCGTAGGATGCTCTGTAACTAATTAACCGATTAAGCTGTGACTAATTAATATGTCTTCATTTGCACTTCTGTATCTTATAAATGCTGCCAGATAACGTTACAGGTTGGAGTTCTCTGACCCTGCGCTGATTTGGAGGTCTGCAAATGATTCAATAATCATTTTGTTTGCTTTGCTTTGGTTTTCTTTGCACAAGTAAACTCAGTTAAACTTGTCTAAGATTTTGTTTTTCTGTTTAATACTTTTAAAATCCATCGTTGATCAGTGATCAGTATTTATAAACAAATCATACTTCTCAAAAGTGAAAAAGGCTTCACAGAATAAAACAGTATGAAGATCTTTCAAGACAAGAATATGGGTACCTGAATGAACCTGTATTTCGAAAGTTAGCAGACTTGTGTAGAACATGATGCAGGTTTGGAAGGGTGATAACGATGGCAGTGTTTTGTTTTCATGCAATAACTAGCAAATGAAAAAGGATATTAAAAGCTTTTTTTCCCTCAAAGTAAATTGTTACATTAGAAATATTTGTATTTAATTGAACTTGAACTTTTTTTTTATCACTTTCTAAGAACAGTAAACTATGTAAGGCAGGCAAAAAGAAAAACCCAAAACAACTTTGGGCTTTGGACCTCTTTCCCTGTACCTGAAGGACGATACTGCCTTGGAATAATCCAAGCCAGATTTACAAAGACACATGGATGGCTTCTGTCATCTGTCAGTGGAGGCAGTGATTGCCTTTGTGTGATTCAAGGACTTTAAGAGATAGTTGATAGTGGGAGGAAAGTGGACTTTCAAATCATAAAAAGATGACAAAAATTGAGCAAGAATACTTACTCATTTTGTGGCTTCAAGTAGAATACTACAGATGTATGTGGTTTGGGTTCCTTTTTTCATAAACTGGAATAAGGTAGTGTGAGTATTCAATGGCATTGCATATATGAAACACCTGGCACAAGGTGCCCAGTAAGTATTTTTACTTGATTTCCCCAATTCCCTCTGTATCTAAATGTCACGATGTTTCACAATTACACCCCTTCTAAAATGCAAATACTTCCTGGGAGAATAATATCAAGTTTCCAGATCCATATCATAAACTCATAAATAATATTTATTGCCTAATAATTTCATACATCAAATTCTATTCGTATCATACAAAAATAGGATTTGCACATTTCCTCCTCTTCGTGGAAGACCTGCCTCCTTTTCCTAAAGAGTCATCTCCACTCACAGAGATGGTCCTACCTCCTCCTACTTCTCAGCACTGTACTCTCTCCTCAAGTGTCGTCACCCCAGACTATTCTAATACATTTGCACTTGACACATAACCGCACCCACGTTCCTGCAACCTAAACACCAAGCCCCTCTCATTATCCTGTAGTCTCTCTCCTTTCCCTGTCAGAGATGCTTCTTGAGATAATCCATTGTCTAGGCTTTCTCCACTTCTTTACTGATGACTCCCCTCCTGGACCCGGCTTCCATTTCCACGTTCACTTCCGTGTTGCCAATGTCAAAGATTTTTTTTTTCCCTTTGATTAAATCTTTCTGCAGATTATGATGCTTTGGGCCATTTTTCTTTCTTCAAACTCTTACTTAACCTCACCTTACATAAAAGCAGACCTTTGGTTTTCCTCCTAACTCCCGGGCATCATCCCAAACCTTTCCATGAGGCCCATCCACTCCTCTGCTCAACTTGCAAATATTTCTGACCTCCCAGACTGTATCCTCAGCCTTGTGCACTCCTCCTACTACGTATTCTTCCAAAACAACCTCATCCAAATCTATCTATCCTGCTACCAATTCTATCCCAGATATAGATTTGCAATCCTAATCTCTCACACTCTCTACCTATATATAACTGCCCAACTGCAATCTCTGCTTGGGTGACTCATGGCACCTTAAACCAATTATGTAAAACTAATTTTTAATGCTTTGCTATGGTCCAACACATCAAATTAGCCCAACTTTTGGTACTTCCCACCTTGGACAATGTCACTGTTGACAGCCCAGTGTCCTGGGGTGGAATCTCGTCATCAGTCTTGACCTGTCTCCTGCTCACTCAGCCATGCTCTTCTCCTATCGTTTACTCTTCATTTTTTTTTACGTCTACTTTTCTCAAGTTCAATCTTCAATTTGTTTTCTCTATTTCCCATGCCATTTCCTTATTTAGATATTTATTATTATTATTATTATCATCATAATGATTATTATTCAGCTTAAAAACAAAAATGCCGACTCTGCCAAGGACTCTAAATGCTGCCTTAGTCAACTTTCTAAATGGCAACACAGATCATGCATGTCACTACCGTACCTACTTAAAACTTGATGCTTCATTGATGTCAGTGACGTTTAAGAAGAATCAGTTTACCATTTGAGCTCCTCCTTATCTCTTCCTGCCTATGTCTTATGCTTCACTTTCTGGTACTTCCACAATTATTTTTGTTTCAGCTAAAAAGAAATACTTGCAGTTCTACAAATGGGTCATGCAGTTTCATGCTCCAATATCATCATTTCATTTGATTGTAAAACTCTTCCCTTTTCACCTCACATATTATTAATTTTTTTTCTCAAATTTCAGTTTAAGTATGCTTTCTTCAATGAGCTCTCTGGATTCCTTCCAAATTTCTTTTCTCTGCTCTTACCTTTTCCTTCATAACACATGGCATTTTACTTCTACTGATTACTTCTTTTTTTCTCAGTAAACTCTAGCTCTTTGAAGGCAAAACCATGTCATATTCAGGTCTATGTTTCTAGCTTATAGTGTCATGCCATAATAATTATGTGAGTGTCTGCTGAATGAATGATTAAATGAGGGCCCAGAGTCATTATGAGGAAAAACATTCTTCAAGAGGGAATCCATGAGGTATCTGAGGAGGTGCAAAAATGAACTCTTCCTATAATTTTGCTGGAATCTTCTTTGTCAGGTCAGGTAGTTAAGCTACGAGATTTCAGGATTTATGGTTGCCAGGCATAGACAAGAGCATATTCCAGCATTCAAAATGTGCATTTTCATTGAATAATATTTTTTATATTTTCCTAGGCCCATTTATATGCCAGTAAAATTTCTTTTCTGAGTGGATATGAGCTTAGCAGTTGCTGTAATTTTTCATCTTTATTTTATAATTTTTATGTATTTCCTGATTTATTTGAATTCATTTATCATTTTGGTTATTGAAAAATCCATCCAAAACTCAAGATGGTAATCCAAAATTCTACTTAACAATTATAATTAAATATATAATTTTCAGACAGAAGAGGGATTAGAGATTATCTAGTCTAACACTCTCATTTTGAAGAATCTGAAATTTCAGCGATTAAGTTAGTTACCCAAATCACACAGCACACTAATGATTTAGGGATTTATTTTAGGATCTATTTAAAGAATAAAATTTTTACTCTTTATTAAAGAAATTTTCTGTCTATAATAAGAATTATCTCAACTATTATTATGAGTGTTTAACAAATTTTGAAGCCCTCACATGACATAAATAGCTACTGTTTTTAGTGTGGCCTGGCATTATCAGATTCTGCTTGCTAAAATATGTTTGCTAAGATAGTGTTTAGTATGCCAAAGAATTTTTTTTCAAAAATTTAAAAACATGAGTCTCATGCAAATATAGAATGAACACATACCAGATATTTTATTTAATATAGTCAAAGGGAAGATGAGATGAATTTGCTAATACCGTTGTCCCTTAGTATCTGTAAGGGTTTGGTTCCAAGAATCCCTGCAGATACCAAAATTCATGGATGCTCAGTTTCTTTATATAAAATGGCATAGGATTTTTGTATAACCTAAGCACATCCTCCTATATACTTTAAATCATTTCTAGATTACTTGTGACACCTAATATAATGTAAATACTATGTAAGTAGTTATTACACTGTATTTTTTTAAGTTTGTGGGTTTTTTTATTGTTTTGTTTTTTATTTTTATTTTTTTCGTGGATGCAGAAGCTGCAGAAATGAAGGGCTTACCATATTTGCAAACTGATTAGGGACCCACATGACAATAAAATGGTAATCTTTGAACAGATGAAAGATAATATGTAACTTCAAAGCATCCAAGCTCTTCTCAAATTATTTATTAAAAAGACACACATACATGCCTTTTTCAATTTAATTTAATAACCCCTGGGTTAGTCTGTCAAACAAACTCCCCAAATGACATGGAAGAGGCTTGCAGTCATTTATTTTATTTCCAAGTTTTATGTAATTTAAAAATATATACTATAAAAGTCTTTGCAATGCCCTGTTGCATTTCATAACATGGTAAACTTTCTAGTTTTATATAAGCTTGTGAATGAAAAGTATGTGAAAAGACTAACATCTAGAAGAAACTATTACAGTGTAATGCAAGGTGTGTATATGTTGCTTTAATTGAGCAAGGGAAAGGAGTAACACAAAATCCTAGCAAAGACAATAGCTACCTAATGTATTAGTATCATTATCCAAGTCTGGCAACATGCTAAATATTTTGAGTATATTTTTATCACCCTCACTCTAATTAGAAATTATTTATACACAGTTAACAGATGGCAAACTAAGATTCAGGAAGATGAAAAGCTCAAGCTCAAGAAAGTGAAAAGAGCAGATTTGAATTAACCTCCATCTGCCTCCAGTGTTCATTTTCTCACTACTTTACCTTGATGCTTTTCTTTTTTAAGTCTTTATATTTTTTCTTTTGCCATAAAAGAGTGGGGGCTGATGTGGTCTACTCTACGATTAATAGTTTTATGCACTTGAGTACAGCCCTGAAGTGGTCAAGGAATCCTACCTTATTAATTAGTAATGATATTAATATATATTGAGCACCTGCTGTATTCTGGTCCCTGTGCTAATTACATAACACGAATTATCTTATTCAGTATTCACAATGGTGCTATATATTAATAGTAAACAATTTTGAATCATTAGTTACAAGCACCTAAAAGTAGACTTTGGTAGACTTAAGCAAAAAACAATGCATCAGAATTATAACAGACAGCTAACAGGATTCCCCAGAAGCTAGAAATCCAGACTTGAAGGACATTTACACAAGAACAGGGCTTATGTGTGCTTAAATCTTATGATAACAGCAGGTGACCGGGCCACTTAAAAAACTTGCACTGCTGATGCTTTGGGCACTGCTGCTTGAGGAACCCAATTTTGTTGTACATAATCGCCTCCACTCCTGGAGATAATTGTCTGAGGTCCTTAGTCCAGAGCAGGTGCTCCTCACTGGCGTCAAAGTAAGCAGGGCGTCTGTGGCATTTTAAACTTCCATTGAAGGAGGAGGCTCTCTCTTCCACTAAGATTCACATGGTAGGGGGTTTATGAAGCTTAGAGGAGGCTTTAGATACTCAGTAGGCTAAAAAACAACTGGGGACCATTGTACAGGTAAGAAAACCGAAGTGGAGAAAGATAGCAAAATCTGCTAAAAGACACACACAGTTAATAATCAGCAGAGCTGTGATTGGCTTGTAGAGTCTGTACAACTCAAAGTTCTGCTTCTGCTCACCTTATGCTCTAGTCACTTCCTACTGTCCATCACTCATTGCACTCAGCCCTGCCCTCAGTTCCCATCTGCTTCACAGGAGCCACATGCATATTTGTTATTGCTTTCTTTCTGCCTGGCTGCTGAGTGGGTCCCTGTTTTGCAGCTCTGTTTTGTTTTAAGAACCAAAGGAGAGGAGCAGAGGCTTCACCTCTGTTGGTGCTTCCCCACCACACTGAGGCTTCCATAGAGAGTGGAGTTCACACCTTTCCTCTTGAAGACCTACAGAAAACCAGGGGGTGTTCTGACTGTGAACTTACTGCCCACTGGCCCTCCCCAGTGCTGCCCACCTGGGTGTTCCAGGAGAGAAGGGCATACCCCGAAGTGGAGGGATATTAAGTCTACTTGGGCACTCTGAGGACAACTGGGCACCAGCACCCTTCTCCCTGGCACACTTGGGGTACTAGAGGACAGGTCCACAGGCCAGACTCCATAGCCCCAGGACATGATGGTGCTGCTCAGAGGCACAGAGGGGAGATTTGTGAACTAATCTCAGGAGGTGAGGGAGCCCAGGTAGGCAGAACTGAAAGGAGAGTGCAGTGTGGTTTCAAGCTGGAGTGCACTCGTGGAGCACCCCTCCCCTCACAGGAAAGCTGCACTTTCAGGCTGGGGCAGGACCCTGAGCAGGGAAGCTGCCAGCCTGCTGAGCCATAGCTGGTGAGCTCACCTAGTATGGACTGCTGCTTGCAGCCAGATGTCAGAAGGAGACCTGTGGGGCAGAGGAGGAGGAAGTAGAGGAAAACTCACTCCTGACAGCCAGTCTGTGAATCCCAGATGGTGCCTCCACCAAAAGAAGACTTTCTGGCTTAGCAAGGTTGCTTTGGCCCCGCCCTGGTAGTTTTCCCCAGCAGCTTGGGAACTGAGTCTCCACCCTTGCTGAAACAATTCTTGTCTGCTTTTGTGGACCCTATACCCAGGCTCATCCAACCCAGCCCTACCACTCTTGCACCTACATCCATTTTTGCCATGGTGGAGAACAAAGAGTCCCTGGAAATGCAGGGCTCCACCCACTACCTGGGCCATCCAAGGACTTCTCTTGATTGACTAGAGTTAGTCAAATGCTCCAAAAAAAGAACACTGCAGGCCAGGCACAGTGGCTCATGCTTATAATCCTAGCTCTTTGGGAGGCCTAGGAGGGAGGATTACTTAAGCTCAGGAGTTTAAGAATAGCTTAAGCAACAGTGCAACTTAGTCTCCACTAAAAAACAGGAAAAAATATCTGGGTGTGGTGACACATGCCGGTAGTCCCAGTGACTTGGGAAGCTGAGGCAGGAAGATCACTCTCAAGCCCAGCAGTTTGAGATTGTTGTGAATTAGGCTGATGCCACAGCACTCTAGCCTGGGCAACAGAGTGAGACTCCATCTCAAAAGGAAAAAGAAAAAAGAAAAGGAAAAGGAAAAGAAAAACACTGCACCTGGCTCGTTCCTGCAAGTACCTCCTACTAGTAGTGAGGACAATCTGTGCAGCCCATTACAGTATTTATTCAATCATACATGGCATGGCTGACTCTTACCCAAAGGCATAATGTACATTTGCAGAGATTAAACTGAGAGTTCAAATATAATTCACACTGCTAAGAAAAACTGAGGAAAGAGAAAGGATTTCAAGAACCTCCATCTTCCCTTGTAAACAAGAGATAGGGAATCTGCCCATGCACATGGTGCACCACTGCTACAGTCTATAAATAACTAGCAATTGAGAAAAACACCACATGAGAGCTATCCATAACCATGGTATCCATCCAAAACCTAGAACTCAATTAAAGTACCTACAAGAAAAGCCGAAGGTTCTTACTCCATAAGTACTACATAAACACCTTTAGAGTGTGTGTAGGGGAAGGCCCATCTATACAAAAGAAAGTCCAAAATCAAGAAGCAACAGCTGCTCCAGAAAAGAAAGAATCAACACAAGAATTTTGGAAGTATGAAAAATCAGGTGCAAGGACACCCCCCAAACCATCATGCCAGCTCTTTAGCAATGGATCACAACCAAAATGAAAATACTGAAATGACAAATAAAGAATTCCAAAAATGGATTGTAAGGAAGCGCAATGAAATTCAAGAGAAAATGGAAAACCAACTCAAAGAAACCAGAAAAAAAATTCAGGAAATGAATGGCAAATTTACTAAAGAGATAGATATATTAAAGAAAAACCAAATAGAATTTCTAGAAATGAAAATTCATTTAGGAAAACACAAAACATAGTGGAAAGTTTTAAGAATAGACTAGGCCGAGCAGAAGAAAGAATTTCAGAGCTTGAAGACAACTCTATTTAATTAACTCAATCAGTTAAAATAAAGAATAAAGAATCAAAAGGAATCAACAAAGTCTACAGTAAATATGGGATTATGTAAGATAGCCAAATATAAGAATTATAGGCATCCCTGAGGGTGAAGAAGAAAAAGGCCTAGAAAACAGATTTGCAGGAATAATTGAGGAAAACTTCCTTGGACTGGCTGACAAGCCAACACTAAGAGGGAATTTGTCACTACCAGACACACCCTACAGGAAATGTTCAAAAGTGTATTATAGATACAACAGCACAGTAGATACCAACCAGTGTAAAAACATCCAAAAGTTATAGCTCACAGCACTTATAAAACAATAGCACAAGAGAGATCACAAAACAATTTGGTATTATTCAACATGTTGAACATAAGAGTATCCTTCATAAAAATACTAACACTCAAAAAGAATGATCTGAATGATCCACTTAAAAGACATAGACTTGCTGAATGGATGAAAAAACACACATCAAATATTTGCTCTCTCCAAGAAACACAACAAAACCACAAGGACTTGAACAGACTCAAAGTAATGAAAAGGAGAAAATACTTCACACAAATGGAAACCAAAAGCAAGCAGGTGTAGCCATTCTCATATCAGACAAAACAGATTTTAAATTCATAATGGTAAAAAAGACAAAGCTGGTCATTATATAATGGTAAAGGGAACAATTCAAAATAAAGACATAATAATCCTAAATATATATGCACATAACACAGGATCTCCCAGTTTCATAAAGCAAATTCTTCTAGATCTAAGCAAAGAAATAAACAAAAGCATCTTAATAGTCAAGTACTTCAACATTCCACTGACAGAACTGGAGAATTAATCAAAGCAGAAAATGAATAAAGAAACACTGGACTTAAACAGGACTCTAGACCAAATGTATATAACAGACATTTACAGAACATTCTACCCCCAAATTACAGAATATACATCTTTCTCATCAACACATGGGACATACTCCTAGATTGATCATATCTTTGACCACAAAACAAGTCTCAGCAAATTCATAAAAATTGAAATCATACCATGTGCCTTCTAAGACCACAGGGATATAAAACTAGAAATCAATTCCAAAAGAAACACTCAAATCTACATGAAGTCATGGAAACAAAACAAACTGTTGCTGAATGATCCTTGGGTCAATGATGTAATTAGGATGGAAATCAAGAGATTATTCAAACTGAATGACAAAGAGGACATAACCTTTCAAAAATCTATAGGGTACATAAAAAGCAACCCCAAGGGGAAAATTCATAGCTTCAAATACCTACATAAAAGAGACAGGGGTATTTCTTAGTACAACCTCTATGGAAAACAGTATGGATATTCCTCAAAGAAGTAATTGTAGACCTATCATTTGATACAGCAGTCCCACTACTGAGCGTCTATCCTAAGGAAATCAAGTTATTTTTATTAAAAAAAAAGACACTGCATTCAAATGTTTATCACAGCACAATTCACAATAGCAAAGATGTGGAAGTGCTGTAAGTGCCCTTCAATTCATGAGTGGATAAAGAAAATGTGAGATATGTGTATATATATATATATATATATATATATATATATATATATCTTACGGAGTACTACTCAGCCATAAAAAAGAATGAAATGTCATTTACAGCAACATGGAGAAAACTGGAGACTGTTATCCTAAGTGAAGTATCTCAGGAATGGAAAACTAAATACCACATGTTCTCACTAATAAGTGGGAGCTAAACAATGGGCACACACAGGCACAAAGCGATATAAAGGACACCAGAAACAAAGAAAGGGGAGGGCAGGATGCTGGGTGTGGGATAAAACCTAACCTATTGGGTACAACAAACAGTGTTCTGGTGATGGGCACACCAAAAGTTCTGACTTAAGCATTATACAAGATATCCATGTAAGCAAAACACTGTATTTGATATTAATATTTTGAAATTAAAAAAAAGAGCCAAAGGAAAGACCTATTCAAGTTTGCATGTGTGCAGAAATAGTCAGTAGTACTCATGGCAGCCCTTAATACTATCTAGCAATTTTTCACAAAGGAAATTAGCACACACACCTGAACTTTGACCACATGATATTTTCTTTTTAAATGTGAATTTTCAATTCATTTTGTACATCTCCTTCTGTAAAGCTGTCTACAGTTTTGATAAATTTAAGCCTTAAAGATTGTGGACATTCTGAATAATAATTGACTTTTCAAAATAAAATTTGGGTGGAAGATAAATGTAAAAGAATGTAAAATGTGAGAGAATACATTTGTAGACTGCAAACATTATGAAACAAGGGAAAGGAAGCTTTTAGGTAATGTCAGTTGCTAAGAAACCATATCTTAGTTATACAGTGTAAAAAATACTGGATAGCTCATGCTTTTCTTTAAGTCCATAAAGCACTAGTAGGAACAAAATAAAACCTAATGCAATAAAATATTTTTTAATTTTCAATGCTTAAAAAAATCACTTACAAAATAATGAATTGGAGAGAATGCTGAATCCACAATAAGAGTCCAATCATATATCATTCTTTATTTAGAGTCATGTGCTTAAGCTGCTATATAATTTAATAAATAAGAAACTATGAGGATATTAATTAATTATTTAGCTTTTTTGGAGGATTAAGTTCACTATTTAAAATTAGACATACTGTTAACTACTTCACAGGGTTTTGTGTAAAATCAATAATAGTTTTGTGATAGCACCTTATGCAGTATATGACTTGAACTTAGTATCTGAACCAGAAATGCATCTGTTTTGCACATCTACAATCTCAATGAACCTTCATGTAGCTCCTTCTTCCACATCCACTCCATTGTCTCTCAACTGGCCTATGACAATTGCCTTTTGACTGATATCCCGGTCAACAGTCTTTGTCTTAGGGATAGCTATCTGTCCTAAACAGAAACTCATCATCTGGGGAAATACACTTGCATCTAAAGGATCAATAAGCTTCCTTTCCCCATATTCAATAGGCTGGACAAAGAAAACTGGAGCAGCAGAGCATTCATGACAGAAACGGCACAAGTTCATCCCATACACTTGCAAATTGTCCTCCATGGACAGAATTTTCCACGAATGGCTGAGTGGCTACTCTCCAATTCTTTAAGAGACAATATATTGGGAGAAAATGGGTGGACATGCTTCTGAAAACTCCCAAAGGTAACAGAAATCTAGGAAGAAGAATCCAGGTGAAGGTACTGGTGGCAGTCAGTGGGCAGAGCGGGGACAGAAGCAAAATGCCAGCCACGGTCCCCCATGACAGGGCAGAGCGCTTGACTTGGACAAGGAATCTCAGGGTTTTTAAAGTCTGCTTTTCTTTTCAAAAAAAAGAGAGAGAGGCCTTATGAAGTTCAGATTTCCTGTATGTCACAACAAACAAGGACTTCAGAGAAAGCAAAGGCAAAGGAAATAAGAAAATTAAGAACTGCAGATGTCCATTACCCCGAGAAAAGATGAAGGTGAACAGAAATCTCACATCAGTGCCCTTGTCTACTGCTACAGATAAAAATCTCTATTTCTAACTAACTCTGAAGCTAATTCTAAATTTTACTTACTATTTTTTATCATTACTTAATACCGTCCTAGAAATACTAGAAAAGGGAATAAATTTAGTGATATTAATGGAAATTCAGAAAAATATACTTATCATCAACTTATATGAGAGAACACTTCAAATTCCCAGAGATTTTATAAAAAAACATTGAAAACTATGGAAAGATAATTAATATAGTTGGTATCGTTATTACACCCAAATCAAAGTATCACTAGTACAGATCTTATTAGGAAAAATAAGGAAGTAAATATTATAGTCATGTTAAGAATAGGAACAATAAAACACCTCGTGATGAGTGTAAAAAGAAATGTGTAGAATCTGTAAGTGAATAAAACTTTTGAAATGAGCTGAAGCACTTAAAAGATGAATAAATGGAAGACAAATACATAGGTGGGAGAAACTATCTCATTCTTGAAGACACCCATATTTTAAAAAATATAATTTTTTCTTCAATCTACATCTATAGATGAGATGTAAATGCCATAAGAATATCAAAACTTTTAGGCTGGGCATGATGGCTCAAGCCTGTAATCCTAGAATTCTGGGAGGCCGAGGCGGGCAGATTGCTTGAGGTCAGGAGTTCGAAACCAGCCTGAGCAAGAGCGAGACCCCCGTCTCTACTATAAATAGAAAGAAATTAATTGGCCAACTAATATATATAGAAAAAATTAGCCGGGCATGGTGGTTCGTGCCTGTAGTCCCAGCTACTCGGGAGGCTGAGGCAGCAAGATTGCTTGAGCCCAGGAGTTTGAGGTTGCTGTGAGCTAGGCTGACACCAGGGCACTCACTCTAGCCTGGGCAACAAAACAAGACTCTGTCTCAAGAAAAAAAAAAAAAAAAAGAATATCAAGACTTTTCTGTCACGGTGTGGAGTAAAACTTTATAAAATTACCGTAAAGTTCACCTGAACAATAAAAATAATAGTGAGGGAGGAGCTCACACAGAGCAGATAGCGGTGAACACAGTCTACTATTACATGTGTCCTGATTCTAAGGTAATGGGAAAGAAAAAAAAACTGAGTCTATCCTTAATGCCTTATACCAGAATACATTCAATAAGCAAATCATGTAAGTTTGAAAAGAAAATACACATTAATATTTTTGTGCATCTAATATATTTAGTATTCATGAGAAAGCACTTTTGATTATGCTATAAAATAAAAAAAAATCAAAATAAAACAATTTCATAAATTTGACATATAAAACTTTAATCATCATCATGTCAAAAAAAATACAAGTGAAAAACCTCCATCATGTCAAGTAAGGGAAAAGAAGAATGAAGTTTCTCTGGGGATAAGTACTTGTCATACATAAAAAAGCAAATTTATTGAATATATAATGTATTATATGTCACGAGGATAAAACAACCTGATAGAAACTATGGCCAAATTATAGAACAAGGCATTTTACAAAATCAGGCAAAATAAAAATATCCAGACTATTTTTAAGAGCTTCAATTTCATTTTAATTTAAAAACACAACTAAAATAACAATTTACCATTTTTCACTTATCAGATGAAGAGAAGTTGGAAAGGATCGGCTGCGTGTCTTTGTGGCAATATGGGAAATAAAGATAACACGAGATATAATTAGCACAAGGCACCAGCAACTGCTTGTTCCACAGTACAGGGTGTGACACATTCCAGAAGGCCTTCTCAATATTTCAATCCACGCCTTGTGTTCACGAGAAACGTAACTTTAGTGTTCGACATCTCCATTTCGTGTTTCAAGTCCCCTACTTGTCATCAGATCAGAGCGTTTGCGATTTTGCTAAGGTTTGAGTTTGATTCCAAGTCACCACTGTGGTGGGGAGTTTGTCATGATCAGACAAGTAAGTCCAGTCCTCACTGACGCTGGCTGGGATGTTGCCACTGCGCCTTTTCAATGTCTTGCTACTCTCATTTTGGGGTCTTAACATCTCCTCTGACTCTACCTGGGGTGGCGGCATAGACCCCACCTGCACTCAGATAACACAAAGTTACTCGGATAGTCTTTTGTACCTTTCCCCACTGGGTTACACAGTTTTGAGTTCCAGGACCATTTAGGCTCCTCTTATTTTCCTACTATTATTACTCTGCTGATGATATTATTCTCTGATTCAGGGGGTTATTTATTTATTTATTTATTTATTTATTTATTTTACCTCCTGAGTCCCTTCTGGGCCTTTCGGAAGTTATGACCCTTTTCCCTGCCCTGCTATTTCTTTCCTGAGGCGATGAATGACAAGTGGTCCAGTAGGTATTGGAAAATACTTACTGAAAAAAATTGACATGATTTGAGAATCGTGGACGTTAGCTCTTCTCACTTGTAACTGATGCCACCTGCAAAAGCAGGACAGGCACGAAGGTGTCGTGGCACAATCGTGTAATGGCATGAGGAGGAGGTGAGGGGACCGCTGGGGGAGAAGAGCTGTGCAGGAAAATCTCCCTAGTCCAGGGGTATCTGAGCTCCTTTGGAGGAATGTGTTGTGTGGTGATTGGGAGATTGGGAGAAAAATGGTGGCATGACCGATGTGTACATTTCGAGGCAGAGACTAGCTCAAGCTGAAAGTGTCAGCAAGGACACCTCACAGATGTGATAAGGAAGAGCCCAGGCTTTGTGCTCTTGATCATGAAGAGCCAACACACATTTTGATAGTGAAAACAATATTGCTTTTGCATATGTAGAGATCAGCAGGGTTGGGGGCTAATGTGTAGCATGCATCTCATGGGAACTAAACCAGATGCAGGCAGACAAAGTCATAGGCGATTTCCATAATCCAGGCAAGGGCTTGTCAACTTTGAAAGTTAAAGAGATATTAATAGTTAGATGGTATCTCTGCAGAAATGGTCAGAAATTGGATGTAAAGGGTAAAGTGAAAAGAAAGAAATGAATTTTAGCTCCCATTTTTTGACTTTTTCCTCTTGAAATACAACAAACCAGAAAAGGGAAAGAGAATTGAGAGGGAAGAGTAGAACTTTGAACATTTGAAGTTGAAACAGATTTTATTTGCATCTTTTAAAAATTGGCTTCCAATATCTGGACTGTAACAAGTATAATCAATATTTTTTGAGATAAAAATGTTATATTGAGGGAATCCTAACTTTTAAAGCTTTAAATTACCTACTTAAAAATAAAACTACTTGTATATTTGACTGTCCCCCACCCAGCCTAAACCAATATACTTTTTTAAAAAATGCAGTATATGGGCTGATCAAATCCAAAGAAGCTAAAAATTATTCCATGAACAAAACGACTGACTTGTTTCAGTGAATTCACAGGTATAACACATTTCATTGACATCAGCCCACGTCAGTAAATCAGTTTTTTTGCTTACTTTTGATTTTAGAATATGCATCATTTGGCCTCCTTATAAATTTTAGGCTTCCTTTTATGTTTGTACTATTTATTAGTGCTGATTTATCTTTCTTTAAATTTCCCAAATTGTGAGCTCCAAATTAGTCTAACTATGAGACATTTAAGTGCTCCAAAATGGAGCCAGTAATTTGTTTTTAAATGAAGTTAACATGGCAACAATAATCCTAGTTGGCCTTTAGTTTGTATTAATTTGCAGTCCCACTAACAGTGTATAAGCATTCCTTTCTCTCTGCATGCCAGCCAGCATGTATTGTTTTTAGTAAAATCATTCTAACTGGGATAAGGTGATATCTCATTGTGGTTATATTTTGCATTTCCCTGATGATTAGTGACATGGAACATTTTTGTATATCTTTTTTGGCCATTTGTTTATCTTCTTTTGAAAAGCTTCTGTTTGTGTCTTTTGCCCATTTTTTTCCTCGTTTGTTTTTTCCTTGCCAATTTGTTGAATTCTTTGTAGATTTTGGTTATTAGTGCTTTATCAGATATATAGCTTGTGAATATTTTCTCCCATTCTGTACATTGTCTATTTGCTCTGTCTATTATTTCCTTAGCTGTGCAGATGCTTTTTAAAAATTTAATCAAGTCCCATTTATTTATTTTTTGTTGTTGCTGTGATTGCCATTGGGATCTTCTTCATAAATTCTTTGCTTAGGCTGATACCTAGAAGAGTTTTTCCAGTGTTTTCTTCTAGCATTCTTATGGTTTCATGCCTCACACTTAAGTCCTTTCACCATCTTGAATTAATTTTTGTGAGTGGTAAGAGATATGGATCCTGTTTCGTTCTTCTGCATGTGGCTATCTAATTTTCCCAGCACCATTTATTGAATAGGGCTTTTTTTCCCCAGTGGATGAGAGTCTTAGTGCACAACTCAACTACCTCTCTATTGCACAGGGAATGCCTCTGAGTTAGTTCTGGGGAAAAGCTATTTGTGGCTATGGGGTCTGCCAAGATACTAGAAGTAGTGCAATTGCTCCAATTTTTCACTCCGGTAGGCAAGACTCTGCTTTGCACTTTACACAATTCATTTTCTGCATCTCCTACAAGCATGTAATTTTACCTAATTGAGCTGCTTCTACAAAGGGAGAGAAGAGGTGGGTGCAGCATAGGGAATTTAGCTTCTAGCCAGGCTTTTCTGAGTCACTGGACATCGTCCTACAAACAAGTACATGACTGCTAAAGCTCAAACTCCATTTGCAGTTTTATTTCATGAATTTCATTCATGTCATTTCTGTGAATTTATTCTTTTTGAAGGTGAGAATGCTTTCTGAATTTGATGTGTTAGTTCCAGAGAGTAGCTCTAAAATAAGTATTAAAGTAATACATAGCTTTCTTACCAATTAAAAAGTTACTTCTATTTTTCAATTTTATAAGGTTTTGAACATAGAATTAACAAAGCATGGCAGTGTTAGTTACATTTGCAACAAGATGAAAAAGTGAATTTTGGAATACAGAATCATAGAGAGCTACTAGAAAGGAAGAGAAAAAAAAATCTCAACTATTTTTGCACTGCCACCTCAATTCAGTAGAAATTTATTTACTCTAGTTCAGTGAATATCTAGAACTAAAATTCAATAGAATTTACACTTAAAATTAAAAATATATTTTTACATATTAGTGATTCTGACATATACCTTTCCTTTCACAAACTGAATTTTTATTTTTTATGCTAAAGCCCTAAGTATATGCAGAAATCATAAAATAATTATTTAGACATAAAGAATTAAATTAAAATTAACATATGCACACTCTTAATCTCTTTACCAATGTGTATTCCTTCAGTACTAGAAGTTTTTTATTTAGTACAGGGAGCGAAAAGCATAGAAATAGGTTGTGTTTTAGGATATGGAATAATCAAAAGCTATTGAAATTTAGGTCTGTGGACTGAAATATGGTCAAAATGATAGTTTATCATTCATACACAATTTCACTTTGAAAAAAAATCTCCACTATAAGGATGAAAATTACTAAAGATTTATTATATACCAAAGGGTAATATAGATAAAAGCTTTACATTTCTTTGCCAGAATCTACTTAACCACTAGGAATTGTGATATGAAGACTGAAAATAGTAAAAGATAATTATCTGCATTCCTTCAAGGAATATTTTTTTGTTTTTATTTTATTGTTTTGTAAAACTTAATGAATAGAAAAGGCTAGCCTTATTATTTACTTGGAGTCAAAATAAATGGTAAGAAGGTGAGATCCTTTAAAAGTTAAAAAAAAGAAATAAGTAGTGTAACAAATACAACTGCATTTCTAAAAATAATCACTTTTTCTAGATCAATTATTTCTATCAGTAATGGATCAAATATATTTATTATTGAATATTTACATATGGGGTATAATTCTGTCTCATGTAGTTTTCATTATTTCACAACAGTATATGGTATTTCTGAACTTGCTACTGACTGTTCTTGTGAGCCTGTCAGCCTAATACAAAAGTTAGAATATTTTAGCTTGTGATATGTTGTTGAAAAATAAATATGACAGATGTTGAGTGATTAAAAAAAAAGAAAGACCTATCTAAGAGTACTCAATTTGGGTCCAGAATTCTCTTTGCAACACAGCAAAAACATTAGCAAATAGCATAATGGGTATATCTTGCTTAATATAATTATTCAGGAAAAAATACTAATGAATGGAGTGGGGGTGGGAATGGAAATATGATTGTGGAAATGCTCTATGTTCTTCAGAAGGGACAAGCTGCCTCAGATGCAGGATAGAACACATCATTGCATCCCCTTTCAACAGAGCCACACGAATGAGTCAAGGTTCACTCAAAGACACACCTAGAATGTGTTTGGCCAAATATCTGAGCACCTTGTGGCCCAGTCAACTTGATATGCAAAATTAATCATTACATTTGTGTAAATAAGGAAAGAGGTTCTCCATAGCAATCTTTGGTGGAAGCGTCAAGGAAAAAGATATTCGTGTTTCTCACCACAGTAGCTACACGTCCCACTCTGATTCCTGTCCTACCAATGTAAACTGCTTGTGAAAGGGCCGAGTTAGGGTAGGATCCCAGACACATGAAGATGAAGCGTCACACTCCCTTACCCAAGGATTTGCTGATGCGAGTTCAGGTTGGGCAATACGTGTAGTCATTCTGGATGTCACTATGTCCTTGATGATGATTATGGCATTTGCCTTTGACTTATGTGTGTTCTTCCTTAGATGGTAGGCAGAATATTGGAGGTGATCATAAGGTCTATACTTTCATTACAGTACCCCCAGTCCCTGATGTGTAATAATAGACGTTAAATAAATTCGGAACAAAGAAAGTAGGACATAGATAGGTTGATCCAAAAGTTAAAATCAGTTTAAACAATGGTGAAAGAACTAAGCATATAGGAATTTTTAGAAAGTCATTAGAAAATATATTAACATCAGTTCTAGATTGGCAAATACCAAAATGTAGGATGTTAATATAATAGAGGTATACATTTTGGGAAACAAAGGAAAAGGAGTACAAAACTAAAAATGCTCTTTATAATCTGAATTTTTATGGGATGCTTTTAGACTGCTTTCATCTGTTCTCATAATTTATGAACCTAATTGAGTTTTGTGAACTCCTGTTGGCCTTTTGGTCTCCAAGTTTTTCTCTTGATTACTGCCTCATTTTTGGACTCAGATATGCCTCCTGCTGAGGGGTTATTTTAATAATGTAGAGTGCTAGAGGGGTCAGGATTGGGTCAGAACAATGAGTAGTTGCAAGACTCAGGGCTGCTAAATTAGAGGGATGATTATTAGAGTCAATCATTTTGAGACACTGGGGAAATTTTACATGCAGCTTCTAACCTCAAATTTATTTTTTAATTTATTATACATTGAGCAATTATAGTTGTGTGTGTGTATATATATATATTACAGAGTGATGATATGATTTTTGAATAAAATATGGAGTGATTAGATCAAGCTAATTAATCTACGCATCACCTCAAATATAATATTTTACATTTTTTGTGATGAAAGCATCTGAGTTTTACTCTCATGGCAATATTGAAATTTAGAGTACTATACTCACCATGCTGTACCAAAGATCTCAAAAAAAAAAAAATCAAACATTTCTTTTATCTAACTGAGGCTTTGTGCCCTTTGATCAGGGGTCCTCAAACTTTCTAAACAGGGGGCCAGTTCACTGTCCCTCAGACGGTTGGAGGGCCGGACTATAGTTTAAAAAAAAACTATGAACAAATTCCTATGCACACTCCACATATCTTATTTTGAAGTAAAAAAACCAAACGGACAAAAACACCCGCATGTGGCCCGTGGGCCGTGTGACGCCTGCCTTTGATTATCATCTCCCCATTTCCCCACCCCGAGCCTCTGGTAACCACCTTCTACTCTCTGCTTCTAGGAGATGGATCGTTCCAGGTTCCCTGTGTAAGTGAGGGCGTGCGGTATTTGTCCTTTGTGTTTGGCTTATTTCACTGAGCATAATGTTCTCCAGTCCCATGCATGGCAGAATTTCTTTTTTAAAAAATGCTGAGCGTTATACGTAACCTTAACATTTGTACCCTCATAATATGCTGAAAAAAAAATTAATTAAAAAAGAAATATATATATATAAAAGGCTGAGTGCTATTCTATTGATTACATATACCATATTTTCTTCATCCTGTCATCCATGGACGGACGCGTAGGTGGCATCTCTAACTTGGCTATTGGGAATAGTGCTGCTGTGAACACAAACGTGCAGACATCTCTTCAACGCAGTGACTTTGGTCCTGAAAGTGCGATTGCTGGATCACGTGCTCATTCTACTTACAGGATTTGAGGAAATCCGTACAGTTTTCTGTAATGACTGTACTAATTTGCATTCCCACCAACAGTGCACAAGGGTTCCCTTTACTCAACATCACCACTGGCACTTACCTTTTGTCTTTTTGATGACAGCCATTTTGCCAGGTATGAGTTGACACCTCGCTGTGGTTTTATTTGCATCTCCCTAATGATGACTGATCTCAAGCATTTGTTCCTATATCAGCTGTTCATCTGTTTTCCTTTGAGGAATGGGTATTCAGACTCTTGCCCATCTCTTAATCAAATTGCTTTTCTTATTATTGAGTTGTTTGAGATCCTTTATATATTTTGGACATTGGAACCTTCTCAGATGTATGGCTGCAAATATTTTTTCCAATCTAGAGGTTGTCTCTTCACTCTGTTAATTGTTTCATTTGTTATGCAGAATCTTATTTGTCTATTTTTGCTTTTGTTGCCTATGTTTGGGGGGGTTTCTGGATGAGTTTAAGGAGAACTCGTGTTAATTCTTCTTTAAATGTTCTGTAGAATTTAGCATTGAAGTCATCAATCAGGTCCTAGGATTTTCCCTGATGAGAGACTTCCCATTACTGACTCCAATCTCCCCACTCTTTATTGGTCTCTGCAGATTTTCCATTCCTTCAAGATTCAGTCTTGGTGGCTTATGTGTGTCTCGGAATTTATCCATTCCTTCTAGGTTATCTAAGTTTTTGGTATATAATTATTCATAATATGATTATTTGTATTCCTGTGGTATAAGTTGTAATGTCTCCACTTATATATTTTTATTTCATTTGAGTTTTCTTTTCTTGGTTAGTCTAGATAAGTGTTGATTTTATTCATCTTTTCACAAAAACAACTCTTAGTTTCATTGATGCTTTGTATTGTTTTTCTTTCTTTCTTTCTTTCTTTTGTTTTAGAATATTATGGGGTGACAAACAAACGTTTTGGTTACATAAATGACTTTCATATCATTTGAGTCAAAGTTATAAGTGTGCCCATCCAGATAGTGTGCATTGTACCTGTTAGGTGTGAATTTACCCAGCACCTTCTCCCCCCTCACACAGCTTGATTTCCAGTGAATGTTGTTGCCATATGTGAAATTAGGTCCAATTTAATGGTGAGTTCATATGGTGCTTGTTTTTCCATTATTGTGATACTTCACTTAGAAGAATTGTCTTCAGTTCCACCTAGGTTAATACAAGAGGTATTAGATCACCATTTTTTATGGCCGAGTAGAACTCCATGGTATACATATGCCACATTAATCCACTCATGTATTGATGGGCACTTGGGTTGTTTCCACATCTTTGCACTTGTGAATTGTGCTGCTATAAACATTCCAGTGCAGGTGCCTTTGCTATAAAATGCCTTTTTTCCCCCCTTTGGGTAAATACCCAGTAGTGGGATTTCTGGATCAAATGGTAGTTCTACTTTTAGTTCTTTGAGGTATCTCCATACTACTTTCCATAGAGGCTGTACTAGTTTGCAGTTCCACCAGCAGTGTAAGAGTGTTCCTATCTGTCCGCATCCACGCCAACATTTGTTGCTTGGGGACTTTTGATAAAAGTCATTCTCACTGGAGTTAAGTGATATCTCATTGTGGTTTTGATTTGCATTTCAAATGATTAGAGATGGTGGGCATTTTTTCATACGTTTGCATTGTTTATCTAGTGTCTGTTTAATTTATTCTTCTCTGATCTTTATTATTTTTCCCTCTGCTAACATTAGTTTTAATTTGTTCTTATTCTCTTTCCTTGAGGTATAATTTTAATTTATTTGTGATTTTCTACTTTTTTGATGTGGGCCTTTATTGCTATAAACTTTCCTTTTAGAATTGCTTCTGCTGCATCCTTATAAGTTTTATGTTGTGTTTCCATTTTCATTTGTTTCAAGATATTTTTAAATTTCTATTTTAATTTCTGCAATGACTTATTGGTTGTTCAGAAGTGTATTGCTTAATTTCCATACATTTGTGAATTTTCTGAAATTCTTCTTGTTATTGATTTGTAGTTTCATACCATTGTGGTCAGAAAAGATACTTAATATGACTTCAATATTCTTAAATTTGCTAAGGTTTATCTTGTGGCCTAATATATGATCTATGCTAGAGAAATGTTCAGTGTGCACTTGAGAAGAATATGTATTCTGTTGTTGTTGAATATAATGTCCTATAGATGTCTACTAGATCCATTTGGTCTAAAGTGTTGTTCACATTCAATATTTCCTTATTAACACATTAACTGCCAGGTGAGTTGTATTTGATTCATGCTCCTTTTGAGTGTGAAGCATATGTAACTCACACATCTCTTTACCTGGGGAACTGCGTGGTGTGCAGGCAACTCAGGCTGCCATGCTGTAGCACAGATGTTATACAGTGGGTGGCCCCTGGGTGAAACCCTGCTGTTGGTTTGTGAAAGTCTTCCTTGTTGATGCTCTTATTGTTATAAATAATTCTGACAATTTCATTGCATATAACCCACACAAACACAATAAAAGTTAACAAATTTTTCATTAAATTAGAAAGGATAATTTTGTTTTCAAAGTTTGTATTCTATCGTCATAAGAAAACACCACGGAACCAAGGAAAAAAAGAAATTTTTTTTTTCTAGTGTAGTAGTCAATGTGTTAATTTTCTGTCTGGATGATCTGCTCAGTGTTGAAAGTGGAGTACGGAAGTCCCCTACTATTAATGTATTGAAACTTACCTCTCCCTTTGGATGTGTTAATGTTTGCTTTGTATACTTAGGAGCTCTGGTGTTGGGTGCATAAATCTTTATCATTGTTACATCTTCTTGCTGAATTGACACATTTATATTTGTCTCTTCTTTGTTTCTTTTTACAGTATTTGTCTTATATAAGTATTGCTACTCCTGTTCTTTTTTGGCTTCCAGTTGTATGAAATATCTTTTTTCCATCTCTTCACTTTCACTCTATATGTATCCTTAAAACCGAAGTGAGTCCCTTATAGGCAGCATATAGCTGGATCTTGACTTTCTATCCATTTATTTACTCTATGTGTTTGATTGGATAATTTAATCCATTTACATTCAAAGTAATTATTGACAGGTAAGAACTACAACTTGCCAATTTCTGATTGCATTATAGATACTTTTTCTTCCTCCCTGCTTTCTCCTTTGTGGTATAATGATTTTCTATAGTGTTTTGTTTTGAATCTATTTTTGTTTTTTGTACATCTTGTATAGATTTTTGCTTTTTGCTTAGTGTGAGGCTTACATAGAACATCTTATGATTCTAACAGTGTATTTCAAGCTGATAACAGGCTAATTTTGATTGCATGCAAAAACTTTATACTTTTACTCTGTCCTCCAGTTTGTGTTTTTGATACCTAAATGTACATCATTTTGTAACATGTATTTCTTGACAAGTTATTTTAGCCATAGTTGTTATTAATAATTTTGTCCTTTTATCCCTATGCTAGGGATAAAATTACTTTACACACCACCATTACAGTCTTAGAGTATTCTGACTATTGCTCTGTATTACTTATATGATCATTTTGTACTTTTGTATGTTTTATGTTATTAATTAGCAGTCTTTTGTTTCAACTTAAAGAATTCTGTTTTGCAATTTCTATAAGATACACCTTGATGAACTTTCTTAGCTTTTTTTGTGCGGGAAATTTTTATCCCTCCTTCATTTCTGAAAGACAGCTTTGCTGGGTATTCTAGGTTGGCAATATTTTTCCTTCAGCATTTTAGATGTATTATCCCACTCTCTCTTAGCCTGCAGGGTTTCTGCTGAGAAGTCCACCGATAGTCACGCTATGACCCCTTTGTATGTCATAACTTCTTATCTATTACTCTCTTAGAATTTTTTTCTTTGTCTTTGATTTTTGATGGTTTGATTATCATATGTCTTAGTGAACTCGTCTTTGAGTTGAATTTACTTGGTGATCTCTGCATTTCCTGTGCCTGGAGGTGTCTTTCCTGAGATTAGGGAAGTGTTTATTATTTTTTAAAATATGCTTCCTGGTCATTTTTTTTCTCCTTCTGAAATGCCTACTGTGCATATGTTAGGTCTCTTGATGATGTCCCATAATTTCCATAGGTTTTCTTCATTTTTTACATTCTTTTTTCCTTTTGCTCCTCTGATAGTGTAATTACAAATGTTCTGTCTTCAAGTTTACTGATTCTTCAAACTGATCAAACCAGCTGTTGAAGATTTCTACTGGGTTAATCCATTTAATCATTGCATTCTCATCTCTAGGATTTCTTTTTTTTTTTTAATTCTTTTTCTTTTCTTATGTCAAATTTCTCATATTGTTTGGGTCGTCTTCCAAATTTCATTTATATTTTTTATCTGTCCTTTCTTGAAGTTCACTTTTTTAAAGGATTATTCTGAACTGTCATTTTATAGATTTGCTTTTCTTTAGGGTTCATTGTTGGGGCTTTGTTAGTTTCTTTCTAAAGTGTCATGATTTTCTGAGTCTTTGTAATCCTCGTGTTCTTGCATCAGTATTTATGCATTTGCCATCCTCTCTGGCGTTTACAGGCGTTCTTTGTCAGCAATAGACTTTCACTAGTTAGTCTAGCCTATGGTTTTGTTGGGCAACCTAGGCAGGCAGAGCTTGCTTATAAGTTCTCTAAGTGGCTGGGCTGCTGCTTTGCCCTGAATTTTGGTGAGATAGGCGGGTGGGCTCTGCTGTCAGGCAAGACCACTGATTGAGCTCAGCTATCAGGCTGTGCTGGGCACCATCATCACGTCCGACTGAGCTGGGCCATGGGGCCGTGTTTCCTGGCCAGAGCTACTGCTGTTTGTGTGCAGCGGCTGTACCGGTTTGCAGGAGGGCCCCAGCATTTAGTGGATCGGGATGGGTGGACCAACTGCTATGCTCAGTAGAAATGCACGGTTGAGATTTGCCTTCCTCCTTGAGTGGGGTCTGGAGTAGACTTTGAGGCTGTGCAAAATAGTGATTAAGCTCCCAGCGAGGCATATCTAGTGCCTGCTTGCTGTGGAAATTTGTTCTGGTGGTCTCCTCCCTCTCAGGGTGGGGCCCCAGGGTACAGTCCTCTGCTGGGCCTGGAGACTGGGCCGTTGAGGGATTTAATCTCAGCAGCACTTCCCACCTCTTTGGAGAGTGACCAGCTCAGCTTTGTGAGTGAGCTGTGCTGTTAGCTGTTGCCACTCATTGAGTGCCCCTGCTGGAGGGTAAACTGAGATTTTACCAAAATCCGCATGCCGATTTCTGTGGGCTCCACCCCCTTGTTTGTTTTTACCTGACTCTAGGTGATCTAGCCACATAGTGTCCTCCTATATTTCTTGTTCCTTGTGAAATGATTACAAAGTGGGCTTCCCGGGAAGCGTCTCAGGGTGCTCCACAGTTCTCTGTTCCCAACACAGAAACCATGGGCTCTGCGGAGTCTCTCTGCATGGCGCTGAGCTGACTTGGGGGAGCATGAGGGGTGACACAGTCACAGTAAGACTGTTTCTCCCTCCTCTCAGTGGAGACTTTTATTCAATTCCATGGAACTCACATGTGACTCAGGCTTTCTTCCTACATTTTGAGATTGTCACCAAGACTTCTTTTTTTATTTTATTTTATTTATTTTTTTGGTTTATAGATAGTTGTTGATCTTTCTGTTGATCTTTCTGGAAAGTGAACCCTGGGACTTCCTATGCCGCCATCTTGTGGACATCACTGTCCCATAACCACGAATTTCTAACCTCAACGTTGCAAGTGTTCACCAGGACTGCCCCAGCCCTTGCAGGTTTGTCTGGGTGTATTTACTGGCTTGAGCAAACCTAAGGATTTAGTCAACAGCTACGCTAGAGGACAGCAGATTGCCGTGGGCAGATGAGCTTCAGATTTGTCACAGCACGCTCTGAAAAGAGGGTTAGCTGTTATGCGAAGTTCTTAAATACAAATCCAGAAGCCTAAACTCAACTCCTGATTTGGAATACTTTAGAGATCTTCAAGGAACCTTCACCTAATCCACAATTAGCGTTCACACGTGAATAAATAAGTGCCTAAAGAAAGTTGTTCCTAAAGGAAAACCAGCTTGTGAGGGGAAAACCATAAAGGGTCATCATGAGTAACGACAAAGGAAGGAGCCAGAGAGAATGAGCCAGACAGATCAGCACAATCAGGCGTTTGGAGGAAGATGAGGTCAGTCTGTGTGTTGTTCCATACCTAGCCAGACCCTGTCTTTTTGCCAGAATGTTTATGTTCAGGAAAAGTTATGTTCTGTGAACTAGGTAAGGAGGTTCTCAAAAGCTCTGGTGTAAGAGACTCCTCTGAAAGAAGAAACTGTTTACCACTATCTCGAGAAGGATCAGTAAGAATGAGCGTAAGTCCTGGAAAGGGCTTGGAGGGCGTAGCTGCAGCCAGCAGTGGCTCATGGTGGCTGCGTCTTTGGGTGCTTGGATATAGGGCCACCCAGAAGCACCCATGCTGTGACCCAGGTCATGACGCACTGCCAGCTGGGCAACATAGCAAGACCCTGTCTAAAATTAATAAAGTGCATTAAAATAAAATGAAATAATAAAATAAAAATTGATCAGCCTAACATTGAGAGAAATGGCAAGTCTATTTGTTGGTAATTAATGCTCAAAACTCAATGTCAGCAACTCATACTGCCCTAGTGATCGGTCTCTCATCAATGCCTTAATAACTGTCCCCCAGAAGCTATTCTAGCTGATCTACCGGAAGAATACCTTAAGGTTCAAAAATATTTGTGTAAGAACTCTGAAGTGTTAAAAAAAAATGAAGAAAAGCAAAGTGTGGCTTAAAATCTGCATGCTTGTTTCTGGCAACTGTATTTAGAAGCTCTGAGCAGCGCATTTTGAGTCTGTGGAAAATGGGCAGGTGCCACTGCTTGACTTTTGCTGTGGCAGGTTTTCACTTTCTACAGTTTTTCTACTAAAAGGTATCTAGCTAAAATGTAAAGACAAGATTAAAACTCTGAGATGTTCTAGTTCCATTTTCTTTATTTTAAAAAAAGTATGCCTTGGATCTACTTTGAGAGAATGGTGTTTCTTTTCCTGTCCGAATTTATCCAAAACCTTCAATTTATATTTAACTCATACGGTTTTTTTTTTAAAAAGCAGGAAAAAAAACGATGTAGTTATCTTGTATCCTCTGCCCTCAAGACACTCTCCAACTTTCTCGCATTTAGTGTAATTTTAACTTACTCATTTTCCTAGCCCCAATCTTTGGAATCCTTCCTTCCTACCCGAAGAGGGAAAAGCCCTTTCCCCTTGTGAAACAAAACAGAGAACAAAATCAGTGGTGAGAAGGGAGACCAATGTTAGCCGTGGCTGCGTGTGACGGGGTTCCCATCTGTCCCTTCTGTAAGGCCACTGTAAAGCCACCTGCAGTGGGCTGAGGAGGGGGCTTGCCAGCCAGAAGACTGTGCTCACGTGTGTTCTGAGTTTCTTGGCAGACCAGGCAGATCTGTCTTTAGGCCAAAGCCGGCCCTTTTTTCTATAGCCATTTTTGATGATCTTTTGTTCATCAGAAGCCGGGCTAAGCCAGAATATGCCCTGGGAACTTTCAAGATTCTTCTTGTCCTCACCCTACATCCGACTGTGCCCAGGAGCCTGTTGTAACTGCTCAGTAGTGCTCGGGCGCCCGGAGAACCTGCCCACTGGAGTTGGTGGGGAGTGTTTTTTAACTGCCTTTTATGGTAGAAATTTTAACAAATTGAGAATTTGCAGTCGGATAGGTTGCCAAGAATGTGTGTTAATGTCTATTCAAAGCGAGCGGGGCCATCCCTGCAGCAATAGCGTTTGAATGGTCCGTGCAGCGAAGGCTGACCCGCAGCTCCGAACCATCCACTGAAACGGGAAGGTGGGCGCTGCCGAGAAGGGGTTCTGCAGATTTGGTTAAAGTCTCCAATGAGTTGTCTTCACGTAACCAAAAGGGAGATTTTCCTTGTGGGGGAGGGGGGCTGCTCTAACCAGGTGAGCTTTTACAAGCAGGTGTAGGATTTCCTAATCTCACGCACCTGTTTGCAGCCTGCTGGAGTTCTTCCCTTCCCACCTGCCTTTGGACCTGAAGCCTCAGCTGGGGCTCGTGGGGTTCCCGCCTGCTCAGGGTCTGCCCTTCCTGAGCTCCTGCCTCGCTGATTTCGGACAGGCAACTGTGTCAGCTGATGACTTGTGATAGGTCCTTTAATATCAGTTTATCTCCTGATCTGCTTCTCTGGTTGGATCCTGACTGAAGTACAGAGAAGTATTTGTCGTTTATACGCTGTGAGTAAACGGAAATAGTGTGTCTGAAAACCACAGTCTCACGGACTGATTCCTGCCCTTCGAGGGCTTTCTTTCTTGGCCATTTGAAGGACAAGATGCTGTCAAGGAATTGATTGAAAGAAATTGTGTGTGTGTGTGTTTTTTTTATTTTAGTGGTCCCATCACAGGAGATATTTTCCTGGGCCTCACAGATTCATAAACATTTTGCACTTTTTTTCCTACAAAAATGTATGAATTAATAGACAATGGAGGTAGCTTACACACTGTTTTATTGTCCAGGCACACAGCCTCCAGTGTGTAAATCAACTTTTCTTAGTTCTAGGAACATTGTTATACTCGAGATTCGCAAGGCCGCAGGACAGAGAGACAGAGTCACCGAGGCTGTAATTACCAAAAGGAGTTTTATTGTCTAGCTCGAGCTAGGGTCCGCGCCCCCAGAGTGCCAGCGCAGTGGCCTCTTCCCCGGGCGAGGACCCTCCTTTGTGTGCAAGTCCTCTTTTATAACTTCGCTACCTACATACCGGTCAAGCATCCACCCCCACAGTGATTTTTTAGTTTTTATTACTTCAGCCTGCCCCTGATAGGCCCTAACCTGTTCCGGGTCCTAGCTGAGAGACTCAGGTTTCCGCTCTCTTTGTCTTTCTCCTCTGCATCCCATAATATACTCATGATGCCTTGCGGTAGGCAATTAAGCAGTAAACAGCAGCTGGAAGGTGTCTGTTCCTTATAGCCCAGTATCTTACAACATGAGAAGGAATTTTCTGGAGACTCCTGTGAGCATTTCTATATCCATCTCTTCACTGGCAGAAAGTTAATAATTCACTTTATTCCACTCACACTCCAATTTGCACTTAAATGGCATTCTGTCAGAAGTGTCCATAGCGTGTTCCTCATGCTGGCCAAACAAAAACCATTTATTCAAGTGTGTTTTTCGTTGTTTTTAACTATCTCATTGCTTCACATTTATTCCAGCAGTACCCCCCGCCTGCCTGTCACCCCCTCACTACGCTCAGCATTGATGACGGTGAGCTCATGAGGGGACCGCTGCAGCCACTGGCGCTGGGACCCTGTGGTTCTCCTCGGCTGGCCAGAGGCCTGGCTCTCTGGGAGAGTGTCAGGTGCTAGGGGCTTCCTCTGTCAAGCCTGCGCGGTCTTGCTTCTTGCCACCGACTAGAACCCAAGCAACTCATCTATTTCATCCCAGGCCCTGAAAGAAAGTTTTGAGTACGCTGTGAGGCAGCCCGATGGCACCTCAGTCCAAAAGCTGTGTCTCTCGGAGAATGCCGAGAGACACCGAGTAGCCACTGCTGTCCTGTTTCGACACTCGTGGGCCGTGCCTGTGTGCCTCAAGCGTGCAGGTCCTCTCCCTCTTCTCAGCCCTCCCTCCCCGTCACTGGAGAAGAAAGGCATTTTGAGATACCGCTTTGCTTTCTGCCCTCCTTGACAGAAACAGTGAAGAAAGAACAAAGAACAGATGGATGTAAAGTAACCCAACCCCAAATTACCATGCCATTAGAAAGCATGGAATTCTGAGTCTTAGAAATCTTAAGAAGCCTGGATAAAAATGAATGTTGGGATAAATTCGTCCTAACAGTCTACTTTTTACTTGCCCAGCTACTAGGACATAACCACTTCTTATTTTAAACATAAGGTTTACGCTCCCGGAAAGACTGTAATATTTCAACCTATGCAACTAAGCGATGGAGAAGGTAATCAGTTTCAAAACTGTTTGGATTGGTGGGCCTTCAATTCACTTGTACAAATTGGCTGATACTTGGAGACACAAAACAAGCCACTGGCTGATGAATGAACTGATGAACGAAGAAGTAAACCAAACATGAATGTAGACAATGAATAAATGAGCCCAGAGCCAGGCAGTGGGATGGCTTTGCTGTTTGGAAAGCAAGCTGAAGCACGCGTCCACACGGCATGGCTTTTCTTCTGCATGGCCTCCCTCCCTATCCCTTTACAACTCTACGTAGCTTGTCCAAATACATTACAACAAATTAACACGGTATAATTCACAGTCTCCGTAACACAGAGGAAGGGTGGTGATCCTGTGATGTGAGTGAGTTTTCAATAAGAGAAACATGCCTTTGGGTAAAAGAGCATGCAGAGAGCAAGAAAAATGCTTTGCATAAAAATTTAGAAATACTGCTTCCTTAGGAAGCCAAGATCGTGACTATTTGCTTGTGGAAGTGCATTTATGTTGACTAGCAAAATGACTGAATCACCTATTTTCTTTTTAAAGTTTGCATCTCTCTTTATGTCTCTGTGTCACAGAGTTTCCCATGTTCTTGTCTGCTGCACGGTTTATCTTCAGTGGCCTTACTCATTTATTCTTTAGCCTTCGGTGACCACTAGATTGCTTTATTCCACTTAAAGTTTCTCTGGGATTTTAGCTTAGTGTTGGTCAGCACTGAATAAATGCAGAGGAGGAAGGATTTGAGGACCACTCATTCATGTATTTATTTATTCACTAAATATTTATATTGTATGCCCAGCACGGTAGCGGTGATCATAGCAGATTGCAAAACTGTTATCTTCAAGTCTGAAATTCACTAGAAAGTCTAGAAAGGCACGGATCTAATTAAGAATTTGGATTTATACTCTTAGTTTAAAACAAATGATGTTCAGTAGGGAATATGATCTTCCTTACAGCAAAAGTAAGGAAGATTCTAAACGGAGTACTTTAAATACATTATACTACTGAAGTCCACAGTCTTCTGTTTTGAATTGTAGAGGTGATGTGAATTCTAAAAGATTATTAGAATTTAAGAAGCCTAGACATGTAACATTATAGTGATCATTCTGTAGATAAGTTACTAGGACAAACACACAAAAAGTAAAAACATATTTGCTGTCAGTCACATGACTACCTTTGTAATCCAGCAGTTGAAAAAAATACTAATGTACTTCACATGAGCTGTGATTAAAGTTTTGTGAATTTATTAATAATGAGGATACATTACTTAATCTCTGATCCGACCGGCTTTTTTTTTTGTAACCAGATCCGGCATTCTCATTTCATTAGAATTTAGCACAAACGGGGTTCACAAAAAAATATTGTCTTTCTGCTAATAAACACAAGTGATAAAACATACTGTAGTGCTCAAGCAAATTCGGAGGAGACACAGAAAATAAACACATTTACAGTCACCTAGTAGCAAAGCTGAAATTATCCGTGTTCTTGTTAGAAGAAAATATAATGAGAATTGGTAGATAACTCCATGGTCACACTCCCTCAGTCACTGAGGAGAAAATGATATATCTTGCTAAAATAATGAAGAGAAAAGAAGACACTTTTCTCCAAAAGCTGTATCTTTTTTTTTTTTTTTTTTTAGATTTCATTTGCCTTCACATAATGAGAAGAGACAGAGAATGACTTATTTTGCGTTAGTTTCCTGCTGCAGCCACTTCCAACTATACAAATACACATTTCCTCTCTTACTCTCAAATCCTTTAGAGTGTCTGGAAAAATTCTAGGGCATGTAAAATGGTTTTGATTCTACTCTCTTCTGTTTTTTTTCCTGTCTTTCATATCTTCATGCATTGCAGTGGTTAACCAATAAAGCAAGCAAATTATAATACAAAATGAAAGAAAAATAAAACTAGTTGAATGTGGTTAAGTAGCCCATTATTTTGAAAACCAGTTAACAAAATGGAGAAGAAATTATATATGGGCCTTTGAAATTCAACACTTTGGACCAAATTTTAGAGTTGTTTTTGCATGAAAGATGATTATGTGTGTTAGATCACCAATTGAGCATGAAAAATGTCATAAAATGCTAAGAAATACTTACAAACAACGATTTCCTGGGATCTAAGGTCTTTACATTTTTCGAGAAAGTGGAAAGAAGAAAAATCAAAGAGTTCCATTGAATCTTAAAGAAATGTTCCTTTTTGGTATACTATATCTTGAAATTTTTTTTTCATCTTTTCTCTCAATTCGAATTAGAAGACAAGAAGGCAGAGAGTCAAACTGGAAGCAAAGCCGTGGCAACGATACTCACCTTTACGGACGATACTTCTTCACAGTCAGCCAGGCTAAAGCCGAGACGTCGTTCACACCTATCCCAGAGATTTTCTGCTTGTATCTTTCCATTTGTGCTGAGCCCGAGTTAGGGACTAAATGTTTGTGCCCTACCTGCAGCATCTGCATGTTGAAACCCTAACCCCACGTGTGACTGTGTTTGAGGATAGATCTTGGGAAGTCCTAAGACGAAATGAGGTCGTAAGGCTGGTGCCCCCATCTGCTAGGACTGGGGTCCTTTCAAGAAGAGGAAGAGACACCAAGACTCTCTCTTTCTCTGTAGGCACAGAGAAAAGGCCATGTGAGGGCACAGTGAGGAGGCGGCTGTCTGTGAGTCAGGAAGAGAGGCCTCAGGAGAAATCAACCCTGCTGACATCTTCACCTCAGACTTGCAGCCTCCAGAACTATGAGAAAATCAATTTCTATTGCTGTGGCCACCCAGTCTGTGGTATTTTACTATGGCAGCCAGAGCAGACCAATACTCTACCTACCCTATGGCAATTCCCGTGAAGGTTTTGCTATAGGTGGCTCATTCTCGTACATGACACAGCTTCTTTCATTGCAGTTGGACCAAGAATCAGCCTAATCCCAAATTTATGATTTCACATAAACAATTGCAAGGGTGAAATAGCCTAGATGGTCAAGAAATGAATGGCTATAAAATGCAAGTGGTTATCAGCACAATTCACAATTGCAAAGTTGTGGAAACAACCCAAGTGCCCATCAATTCATGAATGGATTAATAAAATGTGGTGTATGTATACCATGGAGTACTACTCAGCTTTAAGAAACAACGGTGATATAGCACCTCTTGTATATTCCTGGATAGAGCTGGAACCCATTCTACTAAGTGACGTATCTCAAGAATGGAAAAACAAGCACCACATGTACTCACCAGCAAATTGGTATTAACGGATCAACACCTCAGTGGACATATAGGAATGACATTTATTGGGTGTCGGGCAGGTGGGAGGGGTGAGATGGGGATGGGTATATACAAACACAATGAGTGAGATGTGCAGCATTTGGGGCATGCTCACGCTTGAGGCTTTGACTCGAGGGGGGGGATGGGCAATATACATAACCTTAACACTTGTACCCCCATAAAATGCTAAAATAAAAAATAAATAAATAAATAAAAATCACTCACTTTATATCACTTCTAAAGCAAACAGAAAATATTTTTTATGAAAGAAGAACAACATCAACATGACCAAATTTTAGACTAGTTTTATACTTTATTATTGAAAATCCCACAGAATATTAACACACATGCAAATAATAAAAGTAATAACAAATTGCTATTTACATTTTAAGCATGTGTAGTTTTATTTATACAGTTTGAAAATTACACGTAGTTCAACAAACTAATTTTCCCTTTGAATATGGAAATTATGACTTGCTACATTAAGGTCAAATCCACTTTTTAATTCTTTTTCCTTTTCTTTCATGTTACAAAAAGAATAGTTAAATATGTGGTCTTTAAATTGTAGTTGTTAAAAAAGAAAACAAATTCATTAGTAAAAGAAAAGTAAACAAAAGACCTATTTATTTAAAGCCCTTTAAGACCATCATTTTAAAAGGACACTGTTAAAACTTTGATGATGTACACATATTACATATAGACACATATCACAAATGCATGCACACATATATGATATACTCATACCTATAGTCTTTCAAAATATGATCTTACTACATATAATGCAACATGCTGTTTCACTTCACATTATATCCTGGATATATTTTCATGTCAGTAGATAGAGATGTGCCTCAGATTTTTAAAGACTTCATAGTATTCCATTATATGTAAAAGCCAATTGTTTATTTAACTTTTCCTCTTTTGATGTACATTTAAGTTGCATCAAACTACTGACATTATTGGCTGAAAATGTTGAATAATATTATACTCCTATCAGCCTAACACTGACATTATTAATCATTTAAGTGTTTGCTAATCCAATAAATGAAAATCTTTAAAACCAAACCTTAGTCATTGAAAAAGAAATATGCTAGAGTCAAACAAAAGCATAGTGTAAACTGCGGCTCTTTCCTGCATTTGCTCTAAGAGGTTGGTGAAGGCACTATAAACTGCAGGCAGCCCTGCAGTTTACTCTCCTCCCTCCCCCTTTCCCATATCCCCCAATCTGGACGGGTCCTCTTTATAGTCTGGGAACAAGGAACACTGTGCAGGGCAGCAGCCAGCTGAGGAAGAAGGATGGAGAGGTCTGGGCGAGCAAAGAGAAGATGGTGAGTTCCAGTGGCCGCCTGCTTAGATCAACCAGTTCCTGGTGAATTTGAAGATAATTAAGTAAAAAAGAAACATGTTAATGAACCCATAAATAATTACTGCTAGTATATTCCTTCACTTTCAAGGAGGCAGATTATCAAACAGGTTAGATACATTCATTGAGCAATAATGATTCAGTTCACATCAGTCACTTGAACAACACACTTAGGCTTCCATTTGTATGAATCATTTACATAGACGTAGATTACCTTCCATGTCTTCTAAATTGGCAAATTCCTGGCCTTTAATGGTACATCTTAGTTTTGACATAGCTGAAAAACACAGCGCCAAATTAGAGAATGATGTTTGGATCATTTTACATTTCCTCGTGAGGCTCATAATCTGTCTATGGTAGCGAGTTTGCGAGAGGCCCTTCAGTAACAGAAGATGTGTGTAGTGACCAAATGAGTCTCTTAAGGCACGGTGCATAGCTTCCTCTCCTGCGCTCTGCTTGAAGATTAGTTAGTGTTCAATGTGTAAGTAAGAAATCAGTAAGAAAAAGAAGAGAGAGAAGAAAAAGAGAGGGCAAGAAGAAAAACAGGGGCACAAAAAAGAGAAAGAAGACAAGAACTAAGTGGCGATCAATATCATTACATTACTTTTCACATTACAAAACGCCTCCATGTATATCGCCATAATAAAGTAAAGAATTTGGAAAGCAATATTACTCTGACATATGTTTGGTTTTATGCAGTCTCACTTGATTTTTATTCTCACGCTGACTTTCAGTTGTAGATTCAGTTTTTGATGCTTTAGAAAGATATGTTATACCTTAGAGTTTAAAGCAAAGAATTACTGGAGTTAGCATAATGAGATTTCCAGATTTTTGTGATTGGATTTGTTTAGGGAGGAACAAGAAATGTGGTTGACTTAATTCCATCAGGAAATGCTCAATTTCATGAACATCTGAATCCAGATAAAGAGTAGCAAACCTATGACAGCACTGTTTGCCATTTGATGTTGCTTTCTTTGTTTTCTCTTAAATATAGTTCAACTTCAACATGTTATTATTTGTATTTATTTATTTATCTATTTTTTTTGTTTGCCTAGATAAAGTGAATGGATATAAATAAACATTTGTATGGCTTCTTTTTCAGATTTCCCTTTCTGCTTCATGTATTTCCATTCCTTTCTATAATAAAAAATGAAGGATGTCTGATTAAAAAATAGCTCGTACACATTTAAAGTATTTAACTTGTGTTAACTTTTATAATCTGTAAGAAAATATACTCTTTGGATGACTGTGAGTTAGTTAAATATTACAAAGCCTCATCTGCATCTAATATATTCCGAAATTTCACAAATATCTACTCTTCTTATAAAAGATGAAAGATAATATGAAGTGTGTATTGATTCTGGGGAGGAAGTAAGAATAAGAATTAGATTTATGTGTCATCATACTAATCCAACAGTGCATTAGACCTCTTACAAGGCCTAAATCTTTCCATGTGAGAGGTTTATTGTTTCTATTTTACAGATATTGACTATAAAATTCCAGGAGATTAATTAGCCAGCCTGAAGTAACACAGATAGAAGACAGGTGTATCAGAATTTGCATTCAGATTTATCTGAAACTAATGCCTCTGCTCTTATTGTGGTATTATACTTTCTCTCTCTTTTTTTTTTTGTCACTTACATGCATTTATCATGATAACACATAATTCTAAATGTGTTATTGCATTATTAAATAACGTTCCTAAAGAATTAGAAAATAAGCAACAATGAAAGTGAAATAAGAAGGAAGGAAAAGAGAGGAGAGAGAGAGAGATTGTAAGTTTTTTTGCTTTCAAGAGGTAAAATTAGGGCAGCAGTTGACTTTTATTTTTCCTTTGCTTTGGGCTAATTTCTTCAGTCACTTTGTGTAACATTTATTGTCCACATATTTCTGAAGCCACTAAAATGCCATTTCACCTAGGACACAACACAATTCCTCTGTCATTTGCTTAAATAGACTTAGGGAATATAGAGAAATTCTTCTGGAGTCATCTTTTCTAAAGTTGGTACGTGAATACTCAGTGACACTCTCTAAAATGCCTTTCCAGAAAATTTTTCTTTTTCTCTGAGGCCATATTCTACCAAGTTTTTAAATTATCCAGTCCAAAAGTGTCCTTTTCACTCTGTTGTTGCTTTTATTTTTATGTGGATAATAAGAACTATAACTTTAAAAGAGTTTCACTTATACATTGCCATTTTAGGTCTAATAAAAACGCTGTGCACGTACCATTCCTTAATCATAAAGCCATGTTTATCTAACTATCATTGCTTGTCCAGACTTCAGAGATCTTAACTTGACCATGAAGTCTTCAAAGACAATTCAACCATAGTGATTTCAGTCCTCTCTGAATTTCAGCAGTGTGAACCACAGACAATTCTCACTTAGGATCTTCCTTCTACTTTCTTGAATTATTATTTATCCTCTAGCTGTCAATTTCTCATCTCCCAAATAAAGGTGAAAGCTGTTATTTATGCTTGTCTATGTTCTCCCTGCTCATTCTAACTTCCAAAAGCCTAAGCCAGCACCTAGCTACTAGTAGGCAATTAACAAATATTTTCTTTAATATTGTTCTCACTCCATAATCAAACAGCAGTAGTGATAATGATGGAAGATAATAGTGTGCTCTGCAACTTTTTAATGATAATGCATCAAAAATTATTAGATTTGGAATGTTGTGATTCCAGACACAGCAGAAAAAGTGTCAACTTGAGAATCCTAAGAGGCTCTTCACTGTACTAGTCTCCACTGGTAGTCAACTCAGTTTGTGTCTTTGGGCACATAGTTTAATTTCACTGTATGTTTAAAAAAAGAATGCAGACACAGCTATCCTTTAGGTTTTTTTGTTTGTTTGGTTTTTTTTGGCACTGACCTTCTGGGGAAAAAAAAATCTGACTCTTTTCCTTTGTCTCTATGAACTGTAAATTTGGTCGCTGTCGATTTGTGGGCAACGTGTATCGCTCTTTCCACACTTTAAGGATTTTCCCACAGGAGCAGGCAGGCTCTGACACTGAGACTCTGCACCTGTTGGCTACTGTTAACACAGGGATTGGGCTCCAAAGTCAATGTTATCCCTGGGGTTTGTTAGAAGAACGTTAAGGAGCAGCTGGTGTGCTTAGCCATTACCAACTGTCTGAGCCACCAGATATGACCTCACAGCTCCGGGAGAAACGAATGCAGAGGAAATAAAAAAGGTCATTTCACCTACACTGTGGAGCTGGATCTTTCCATCCTGTTTTTCTGCACTGAGATCAGCTCTCCCCTGATTGGTATGTTCTGTCTCTTTAGTCACTGGTAAGGGACTCTCTTATGGCAATAGCTTCCTGTGTATTCTGTTTCCCTTGTCTTTTCTGAACACTGTCATTTCGATCTCAGGCATTGCAATGAAACAGAGGAGTTGAGAAAGTAGGAATTATGAATCACCGGGAAGCAACAGGCCAGAGAAAAATATAAAAATTCCATTTCTTAGCTAGGGTTTGCAGAGCACCAGCCCCTGCACTGTGGAGGCTGAGACGGTTGTCGGTGTGTGCTCTAAAAGATTAACCTTCTTATGTTCCTAACTAAAGGCAAAGAATTCTTCATTAATTATTCACGATGCCTGTCATTCATTAAATATAATATAAATGAAATACATTTATATCAATAAAATGTATTTTTCCCTTTTGTAGTAGAGGTAATTATAACATGACCTGATTTTTTCAAGTTAAAGTCTTCGTTTATTATTCAGAAGTTTCCCGCTGTCCAACCTCACATCAGATTCTGTAGCGGTAGGAGACGATCTGGCTGTTGGCTCTTAGAATTTATAAAATTAAGGCAAAAGAGAAGTCCACATCATTTTCCATTTAGCACATTTAATTTTAATATTTTTTCTAGCAACTGAATAAACATGAATGCATAGCAATTACATAATCAGAATTAAGCCAGTTATTCTAAAAAGTTCAAAAAACCAAGTACTATGGCCCTTGGGACAAACAGATTTATACCCAAGTTGACACATACGCCGGCACACACGCTGCCATTAGGGGTTGACAACTGTAATAAAAACGTCATACGCACTTAGAAAGTTTCTCAGTAATCTGTGAGGATGGTACCAATGTGATTTATAATGCTGTACACTTAGACATTGAAAAGGATAAAAAATAACTTTAATAGAGTTTTGTTCATTATACCTTTTCCCATGGCAATTCAAGTCACTTGAAAAAAAAAAATAGCTGGCTTTGAGCAATTCTGGGAAAAATCCTAGTGTTAGTTTACATCTTTGTCATGTATGTCATTCAAAATGAGGATTTCCATGGTTGTTCCTTATAATTCTGTCCAATTTCCCGGATAACTGAGTCACACAATGGGCGTTCATCAGCAGGGAGGCAGCTCTGCTCTTGACCTGACCCAGTGGGACCTTCTGTCTCTGTCTGGCTGTTTCCTACTACCTGGACGTTCTCATGCTCGCACGACTTCAGTCACTGCCCACACATTTATTCCTCCACGAGTGTCCTCTGGGAGACCTGTTTAACAACACCGTCATTTCCGTGTCTCACGCAAGCTCATTGCCTAAGAAACAACACTCGGGGTCCTCCCCACATCCACCCATAATCCCCCAAACCAGGGTCTCCCCCAGCAGCTCTCACAGCTATCCTGGGGACCATCTTCCATGCGCTTGGAAGAGCCAAAAACTCAGTTTGTTAAACTGCCTCTGACATTTTCCTAATTTGCGCCCCCTTTCCACACCATATACATCACCAAGGCCTGACCGCTTTTCTCCCTCTGTCTTCCTCCATTCTGCATTCTTTGCACCCGCGCCACCACCAGCCCGTGTCTCATGACCGTGGTGTCTCGCCAGGACAACTGCTACCCCGCAATGCACCCTTCGTGCCCCGCCTTCTTCGTGAAAATCACCTCTACTTTGCAACCAGTTGTTTTTTCTACAACATAGATCGGGTCATATCAATTATGCCTTAACACCTTTTTTGCCTTCCAATGACTGTAAAGAAAAAGTCCCAAATTCTTATCCTAGCCTGTAAGAACCAGCATGCTTTGGTCCCTGCTTGCTTCTCCGGGTCCATTTTTTGTTGCTTTTTTCCAGCAAGCCTTAATTGTTTGTCTGTTTGTTTTTTTTATTAGTATAAGGAATTCCACATAGAACTATGCAATGCACTTTTCCACTTTTCTGCTTCATTTTTTTTTTTTTTTGCTCAAACTGGACCATGACACAAGTGCCTCCGAATTATAAGTAATGTATTTCCAAATGCATATTTCTTAGTTGTATTCCAGAACGAGTAAATCAGACTTTTTGTGAGTAGAACTAAGACTGCATTATATCAGATACCCCAGAAAAATTTCTTACACACAAAAAATTGAGAACCCTTATTCCAGATGTTAGGTTTCTTTATGCTTGATAGTGAGTCTTCTCTTCTCAATCAATACTCTCACTTTAGGGAATTTCTCCCATTCCTTGCCTTTAAGTACCTGTCTATGTGTCAGAGAAACCCACGTGTAAATCTCAAGCTCTTATTCTGACTATTGGACTTAGATGGCTCCAGCCATCTCAAACAGGTATGCACTAAACTCCTTGCGGTGTCCCCGCAAATCTTTTTTTTTACCTCTAATGTGCTTCATAAACTATCCAACCATCTAGTTGCTCCTGCCCGAAACTTTCCTTCTACCTCTCACCAATCCATAACCATAGCTTGTCTTTCCTCAAAAAGTCCCTGCTTCCATTCACTTTTTCTGTATAAAAAGGCAGCTCTCCTGGCCAAGCTACCGGCACTTTCTGTCTACACTATTATAATAACCTCCCACCTGATTTCCCCACTTACAGAATTACCTCCTGTACCCACCAGAACAATTTTACGCTTTGCAGCCAGAAGCAACCTGCCGCCCCACTATTTTGTTTAGGATCCTTCCAAGCCTTCCCATTGTATTAGTATAAAATCTAAAATCTCTGATGCAGCCAATAAAGCTCTGCATAAACTGGCCCTTTGCTCTGTCTTGGTCTTCTCTCCCGCGTCTCTCTCTGTGTCCTGCAGCTGCACTGGCCTTGGTTCCTTCTGACCTTACGCCCTTTGCACATTCTGCATCTTTCTTTCATCCAGCCTCTCCCCAACTTGCTTGTCTGCCTCCTACTTATGTCAAGATCTCTCTAGCTATACATACGCATTTTATATATGCATACGCACTAACATGAGTTAACATTTACATGAGTAGGAATTATGTCTATGTGTGAAGCTTTCCATGACTGTAGATCTAAATCACGCCTCTTTATTTTATTGTAATTTGTTTTTCTTCTTAGACTGTACCCATCATTTTTAATTATGTATTTAGTTTGAAGAATTACTGATTTAATAACTCGTCTCTAATCAAATGGCAACTTCATCAGGACAGAGAGGGACATTTGGTCTTAGTTCACCACAGGATCCCCAATACCTAGGCCAGGGTTTGGCACATGACAGGCAAGCAATAAATATTTACCAGATGAGTAAGCATGTAAATAGAATATCTCTATATGAGACTACTGAGATGAAAAACGTATAATGCCTACTCTTAATCAATTCTCTTTTTATTTTATATTTTTAAAGAGTTTCAGGGTAAGGTAGGAACAACTTTTGTATTAAAATAGCAATGCGAATTTGATGTGCTGGATATTTAGGGAATTGTAGATCAAGACGTTTATCAGGTTTGCTGGTGGAAAGGCAATCACTCTGGACAAAGCACTATGCTGGCAAAAACATCAGCAAAAAACTAATAATGATGCCAAATGTCCAAATTATAATCAAAGTGAGAGCAAAGAACTGGTTAGGTATTTAGCACAATAGAATCATTTCGATGGCTCAAATACATGATCAAAGATGTTTATCTTATAGTTGGTATATACATTAAGTGAACTATGAATATTAACTTCATGAGCACACAAACTTCTCTCATTTAAAAAGTTTTAAAGATCAAGTGAAGTATCCCAAGAATGGAGAAACAAGCACCACATATACTCACCAGCAAACTGGTATTAACTGAGCAGCACCTAAGTGGACACATAGGTACTACAGTAATAGGGTATTGGGCAGGGGGGAGGGGGGAGGGGGCAGGTATATACATACATAATGAGTGAGATGTGCACCATCTGGGGGATGGTCATGCTGGAAACTCAGACTTGTGGGGGGAGGGGGGAAAGGGCATTTATTGAAACCTTAAAATCTGTACCCCCATAATATGCCAAAATAAAAAAAAAAGTTTTAAAGATCAATAATGTAGGTGTTGGGGCAGGCAGGACTACTGAATATTTTTGGAATACTTAAAATTTCAGAGCATTCATGTGAGAATATAAGGCTGGTAATATCATCAGAGTCTCCCAAGTAGACAGAAAACTGCATATGGTTTTTTATCACAAAAAATAATATTAATGACACTCCTCAGTGACTCCAGAATCAACTTCGTTGAGATGATCAAATTCTTACAGATGTATCTTATGTTTCAGTTTCCTCCCCATACTTTTGGGGTAGCCAGGGATAAATACAAGGCTTAATCCCAGACTAAATATTGCCCAAGGCCATCATGATTACATCTTAAAGTGACGGAAAGCAATCCAAGCATTTATTTTACTGAATCTTATAGGAAGAGAATTGGCTTGGGGAAATCTACTAACTTAAAATGTAAGAAGAGCAATGTAATAACTGCTATTTTGCCATCATCAAGACTTACGCATCATGGCTTACCTAAAAATGATATTTTTGGACTATGTTAAAAAAAAAGAAATAGTATAAATAGTATAAGGACAATAATCAAATATTCAAAAATTTTAAGTATGTGTGTTAAAATAGATGACATGTGTGAACATTTTCTTATTAATTTTTGTATATAGTTTATAAAATGATTTTTCTCAAGGCATTTTCATTTTTATAATTATAAATATACTCCTCAATCTGTTCGGAAAGTAATGCAATGCATTGTATGTGGGGATAAACATGGTTTGCAGATGAACAAAATGTAGATTTTTTTGTTCATCTCATCATTTCATTTGAAAAAACAGTAGTCATTATCTAAAAAGATTTTCAGGTTGAGGTGATAGTTTATATGATTTTTATAACCCCACATCTCAAACTCTGAACAGATACAACTATCACACTTTAAAAGTATTTCAGTCTAGGAAATTGTCCTTAATCTTAACTACTATAAAGTATAAACTTCTACATATCCGTATGATTTTGGTGTAGGTCTACATGGATAAACTGAAGCATCTGTGTCATTATTATTCTTTTCAGTTTTTTCTAGTGGTGCCCAATAAAAATGAGACAATATTGCTCCTTTACTTTTATACAATGCATATAGTTCAGAGGTATTCATGTATTATGGCCTTTCATTGTGTATTTTAAAATCTAGGTGACTTCAAGTCGAAAATACATAACCTGAATTACTTTGGAATAGCATGATATACTGTTTCCAAGGATTACCTTCTAAAGGTCATTGAGATACATATTTATCTTACAAAATTGGGACTAAGAAGCCAAAAGAGGAACTGGAGTTTCATTTCTGGACTAATTTTTGTTAACTTGTAAGCTATTATTTTAAAATACCTTATGACAAGTTTGATAATAACACATAAGTTTGCCACATGAATTAAAAGATCATAAACTGTAAAATATTTTAAAATAATATCATTTTATGGATTTGTCTTTTTATCAAATGATTATTTTAGGTAAATTGTTTAGACATACAAAGAGATAAAAACTACAGTTGTATTATAACATAACTTATTTTCATATTTATCGCAAATTTAATTGAAGTGTCAATTTTAGAAAATATATTGTATCTATAACTATCGACAAATCTTATTTATATGTATGTTAATTGATAGAGAATTAAATAAAAAGAATTAGATATGCAGAGAATGAATTTCAAATTTCTGGCTCTTGATCTTTGACCTAAAAAATAAAAAATTCCAGAATCACGAATGTAAATGTACAAATAAAATAACTCAAGTATTAGAAGAAAACTGGTATGCATTCCTCTACTACCTAGATATAAACAAAGGTTTTCTAGCTATAATTTAAAATCCAGATGTATTTTTTAAAAGTCTGATAAAAATTACTCGCATATTTTTTTAAAAAAGAAAAAAAAACATTTGCATGGGAAAAGAAAAGTTTTAAACAGTGTCAAGAGATTAGTGACAAGAGACATTATTAGGATATCTGAGAGATGACATTTGCAACACCTATCACAAATAAAGAGCTAACATCTCAAATAAATCACTCTTATGAGGTGAGAAGAACAAGACCAAAAGTTGGTTAGAAAATGGGAAACAAATAAGCAAACAAACCAAAATCACATGTGTTTGCTCATTTCCACAAAACATGCACAAGCACAAATCAGGAAGGAATGAGATTTCTTATCTAGAGAAAGCAGGTGGGCAATGGGTAGAGAAGATGGGAGGATTGGAATGGAAGGACCGATGTGGGCAGGACACTTCTCTGCATATATCGTTTTTTAAAAGTCTGCATTTGGAGATCATGTTAATGTTTCACAGACTTAAGAAATGGATTTAATAAACAATTATGGAGAAAGGTAAACACAAAAATAAATTCAGCTAGAAACAAATGAACCTAACTTTATTTCAAATGAACAACATAAACACAGTGAAGGGGAAAAACAAAGTATATTTTGTGTATTTTTCTTTAAAAAGGAGTGAAAGGACTTTATTTACTTTCTCTGGGCAGAACATTCTTTAACCAGATTATTTACTTAAAGTGATTATAACACTGAGAAAACTTTTTTCCAAAAGACAAAAAACTAAAACTAAATATTCTGCTGTTTCTTAGAAATTATTCTATATGTAATACTTGAGGAATAGGATTACCAAAAGTTTCCATTGCAATATGACTAACTCTCTAACACACAATTGTGACCAGTAGGAAAATATTTGTAAGATTATAAACCTGTATTGCAATTCAAAGACTAAGTATCTAAATTCCAGTTTTATTAATTCCATAAAGATGATGGCAGGCTACTATGGATCAGCTAGTTTGTTAATTCCTAAGAGTACAAAAATAATACATATATATCCCAATGATCTTATCATTTGTTCGGGCAATCTTCAAAGCAACTACTGAAGAATTGAATCCATTTTAAGGAGCAGATAAATAACTATGGAATTGTATTCAAAAAGTGGTGACATAGCAGTTACCCCTGCCATGGAATGTCATCGCAGATGGGGTGCTGTTTGCTCTGAATTGGACATTTTTTCTGGTGAGAAAAGTTCTAGGGCTTTCTGCGAAGAGAAGTAGCAGTTGTCAAGGCAAGGAGAAGTGAGGAACAATGCAGCACATCTGGGGAAGGCGAGAGAGGCACACTGGAGCCAGTTTTTGAAAACTTGCAAAGGAGTTTTACTGTCCTAAGTGAATCCCTTTGGAGAATATTAAGGAGGAGTGGGAACTTGTAAACTTTGGCTTGTCAGATCAATTTTTGCTTTTTGATTGAACTTTATCTTGGCAGGAAGAGAAATAGATCCTCTGCCAACAATTATGTTAGCCGGATTTTAAAGATTTTTTCATATTTCTGTTTTATTTCATTTTGTATGATGCTTCTTTAATTTAGTAGTGAGAACCCTTTGGAGAATTTCAAATCTTCCTTAGCTCAACCAAGGGGAAAATGGAATCTATATATACCTAGTCAAAAAGGTAGCCCTCACGGCAACAGTAAGAAATAAAAGAGAGGATTCAGGAAAATTTAATCCCAGAGAGCTGTGGCTGCTCCTCCTTTCCTCTGTGGTACTCTATAGAAGGGAATACTTATGTAAGTATTTATTTCTCCCAACCTTTTCCACGCTCAGTGGAAAAATGCAGCATTCAAAATAAACACTGTTATAATCAATCCATGTAATTTAACAGTGATGCAATTAAGTATCTTTAACCTCTCATGTTTTTAGTATGTTCTCTCTCCCACTTTACAGTGTATGAAAGCATTTGTGACAGAGATAATGTAAACTGAGTTTATATTACTGCTTATGAGTGGCATGATTATTATTAAAGCTGACTATCCTTTCGGAAAGTGTAAGCTTAACGGGCAGGCCCCCTCCCTGGGCCCCTCTGCTCCTTCCCCAACCTGGTCATAATGCTGAACAGAAAATCTTCTCATTTCTTTCTGGTATATAGGGAGAAATTCATCTTAAGAGATTCCTCTGGCTCTTGGGTTGCTTCGCCTAAGCCTACTTTGTTTTATATGGTATTTGATGCCTGAGTTATACCTGAATTGAATCTAGACCAGACCTATTTGCTTTTCAGAGCTCTGTTAACTCATTTACACAAAGCAATTGGAGAAAGGAATTGCCCAGTGGATAGACGAGATTTCTGAATGAGATGCTAGTAAGCTAGCATTTTCTGTTCTGATTCTGCACTAGCAGTACTCATCAAGATTCTTATGAAGGTGAATTCATTTATTTTATCATTTTTGTATTTCCTGTTGCAATAGAATGCTAAAAGAACTATTTAATTGATTTGCTTTCTTTATCTGGAATTTTTAATTAATGTAAACAGCTTATAAATTATGGGTATCTATAAGAAGAGAAATATATATGTTTATATTGGATTGCGTGTTGAGAGACTATGCAGAGCTAAGATAACATGGCATCCAAATTAACCAAGGAAATGGGGAAAGTAAGAAAAAATTAACATGTCATTTTGCTATAAAAAAATAAGATAAAGCCCCAGTGAGCTTTTCCCCACAAAAATACATCATGCAGGGCACCTATGCTTGCTGGAGGTGAATTGATAAATTGGCTCCAAGCTTTCTCACCAAGGAAGAGGCTAATGAGATCAGTTACACAATATTTAAAGTCCATGGGAAAAGGGTAAACCAGTTTTTCAGGAAAAATACCACTATTTTTGGTTTTCACACCGAAAGAGAATTTTAACCAAGGGTTTACCCAATTTTACCCAAGCCATGAACTCAGTTCTGAAAAATACTCCTAAAGTGAACAGGTAACGAGCTTCCCAGTGCTGCTCACGCAATGGCCCTGCACGTATGCCGGTGGGACAATTCGAGGTGCAGTTGTGGTCCGCGTCAGGGCCGCTGCTCTCTGGGCTGCTGTTCTCCGTGGTCTCAAGAAGAGCAAAAGCATCACTTCTCCTCGTTCTCCTTGTGCTCCATTTCCATGGTAACACATCTGCTTACAAAACCGTTTTTTGATCATGTAATGCACACTGTTGTACACCATCACATCCACACTGCTGGATTGTTCAGTGAATACTGGAGGTTTCCCCCCCTGTACAAATTGTTGACATAACCCTATTTGGGGGTTCACTAAAGATGGCTAAGATTTGATCGGTATTCATTCTGATTCTACATGTTGGTTTAGAGTAAAGATGATTTCCCTCTGTTGGATACATCAGAAATCTGGAGCTGTCTACTGTAGCGAACAAATTTAACCCTTTCATTCTTTCTCCTTGTATTGGTGAGTGTATGCTAATGGTGTAACCTAGGCTCCTAAAACATGCTTAATGCCTGGGGGTGGGAGTCATAGAATGTAATTTCTTACGCTCGCAAGACAAGCGGATGGGCAGGTCAGTGGGCAGCCTTCCTCTCTGCAGTTGTTCACGTGCCAGAGTGACAGAGGCTCTCCCGCTTCCAAATGGTGGGGACATGGCCACTGCAGCCACTTGGAAAGGGAATAGGACAGAAGAGATCTGCACTGGAGCTTTGCGGCCAGGCCCGGGAGTGGCGCGCTTTACTCTCCAAGATCACGTGTTAGATCTTGGTCAAATACACGGTCAAATACACGATCAAGATCCACTGGGAAGGGAAGCTAGGAAACATACTTTTTTTTTACTAACCATTCCTTGGTGACAAATTCACACCACTGAAAGGGGAACTTGCATGTTGAATGTACAGCTAAGCCTGCCTTAGCTACACTAACCATGCCGCCCACAAACACGGCATTCTGCAAATACCTGCACAGCAGATACACTCAGAAGCTTAATTAACAGAAAAGAAAATATGACATATTAAATAGCAATCATGTAATTCCCATAAGAAAAAGCATGTGGTGCATAAAAAGGTGTTAATGGGTGTCATCTGTCTCTTAACTTTTCATGGGTTAGAAAGTTACTTTGGCAGTTAGGAAATTAGGAATTTCTAGTTATAAAAACACACATGGAATAATAGTGGCTGGAACAAGGGTGGTATTGGTAAAGGCGGTGAGAATTGATCAAATTCTGAATGGATTTTGAAGGTAGAACTGACAGAATTTACTACTGGATCGGATTTAGGGTATGAGGAAAAAAAAAACTGGTCTAAAGCATAGTAATAGAAAGAATGGAGTTACCATTATTGAGATGAGGAGATAGTTTTAGGAACACATTTTAGGTGAAAGTGAAGTTGTTTTAGGGGAAAGTGAAGTTGTTTTTGAACATTTTAAATTTAAGATGTCTAAGGTATTTGTGTAATGTCTTAGGCGCGCACACACACTCGAATAAATCCCCAAATCCCCAAATTAAAAATCCACGATTTATAGTGATTAGCACATTGACATTGTCTAAATTCTAAATGAAGCCACGTTGGCTGATAACAAAGAAGACATTTCTGCAGATGGTGATGGGGATCTCTCAAGTGTAAAGGATGAATGGGGGGCACCCGTGAAGCAGCAGAGCGAAGTACTTATTAGCAGAGCCACCGAGGACATGGCGTCCCAGGGGCCACGCAAAGGGAGTATTCCCAGAAAAAAGGCGTGCTCGGCTGTACAAAGCTGGGGGGAGACGCCACGTGAGAAAGTGGACAGAATCATCATTTAACAACCATTGTTGTAAGGAAAGGAAACAGGTTACGCCCCGTTTCCCTCCTGAGGCTTTCCTCCAACTGGACAATTCCCTACCACCTTTTACTCGGTGTCAGAGTGTTGTGGCTTGAAATACTGCCGGCTTTTTGTTCATCCCTGAGACCCCCAGCTCTAATTTTCTGTATCTAACGCCTTTCTCTGTATCATTCTGTCATCAGAGTTATTTCTATATTTCTGTCCCCAAGAGGGGGGTGCATAAATGGTGAAAAAAGGAGGGATGTCTTTCTTTACGTTCCAAAATCAGTCTTAGAAAGTTTAGGATGACAGCTTAAGAGAGAAAAGAGTCTTTGAAGTCACTTTAAAGATAAAGAACAAACGCCTGGGGGAGAATGAGAGCCTTAAGTTTAAACCATAAACCACAGAGTAGGGAACAATGCATGGTGCTCAGAAAAGTTATTTCTGGTCCCAAAGACATAACTTCAGTAAGTTAACAGGAAGAAGAGGAGGATCGGAGGGGTATGATGAGGTCTTAAAAGCCGGTTTCTTGAGTGATGTCTTTTTGGCAAGCACCCTCCCCGTGCCCCAGACCCCTCTAGTGGGAACCATAAAGAAGGTGATAGAAACCACATTAATTTTGGAGTCCCAAAGCAAAAGGCTTTTTTGGGCAAGCCCTGCAATCAAGACGGTGCCTGCCTGGTAGTGCAGCAACCAGTGAGGGTAAGTTTCTCATCAGAGGGGACTGACTTGCAGAGTTTCCTGTAGGACAACACGGCAGAAATGAAGCTAAGTGCTGCCCAGCTCCTGCAGGAGTGCTGAGCTGAGACCATGATGAAAAGGATGTTGACTACATGGTCCTTGCAACAGAACGCCGCGCAAGAGCGCGGCAGGTAACCTCACTCCCCTCTCGTACAGCTACAGCAGATGCCAGCGACTGACGATGGCCAGGGTTAGGCAGAAGCTGTGTCCTTGGCCAGGGCAGCCTCTCTACACTGGTGGCCACTGAGAATGGACTGGTTGACACGAAGCAGACACCTCTCCATTGCCACCAGGGCATAAGTGAATTCTCACAAACACAGATCGCATAACAGGAAGGGATTGGTAAGAATTGAATTGACCACATTTTAATCCAGAAGAGGCAGCCTTGTTGTCACATGCAAGTTGGAAGTGTGCCATCAATGGAAACAGGACGCATATGCTAAGTTGAGTTCACCTTTGAAGAGAGTGGTCTCGTGGCAGAATTGACTTTCATAAATGGAAAAGGTTAAACATACATCATTGAAAAGATTCTATTCCCTAAGGAGACTCACTTCTTCACTTTATGAGGGGAGATAACAGCTAGGGTCAGAATCCTCTTGGGTCAATTTCCACTATTACTTGTGACATATTAGGAAAAACTAGATGATTCCATTGGGGCAACTAACAGATGTCGACAGGAAGCAGCGAGCAGAGCGCAAGGCATTTGCTAATGCAGGAAGGAGGGAGAAATATCAGTATAATAAAATGAACAGATAAGGAACAACGGGCAGAGTACAGATAAAAGAATTAGACTTTGAAAATAGAAGGGAGACTTCATCGTAAATAAGAGAAGCAGGATTGGTGTAGGATTGGGTGTAAGATTGGTGACAGCGAGTTGAGGAAGTTTTTGTCCTGTGGTTTCTATCATCCTTATTGGATATGAGGAAAAGAATTTCCTGGGACCCACAGGGAAAACAGAGGCGCGAAGTCAGATATGGTGGAAAATACAAATCAGGTGATGAACAGAGGCAGGGCCAGCGGGGCTCGGGAAGCAGTAGCAAGATCGCTGAGGATGCCAGGGCCCGGGTGAGGTGGGTCCTTATGGAATTGCAGTTACAAAGGTCTGGATGATGGTGTGATTGTCCTGCAGCTGTCAGCAGCCCAGTGTAGGCTTAGCAAATGGCAATAGATGGGTTCCACCAGGATTAATTTTTTAAAATAAAGCCCCCCCCCACCCCACCCCACCCCCATACACCAAATGCTCCATATACTAAATAACAGATTTGGGAAGAGTTGCAAGAGAGCGGGAGCATGGAGCCATCAGGAGCCCAGCTGCGCTGGAGAGAGAGCTGAGTAGCCAGATGTCAGAGCAGCCCATTCAAATCAATAAGCAGAAAATGACATTATCAGTTGAGCTTTAAATCCCTTACTGAGACAGTCTAGCACGGGCAAGAGGCTAAACCAGAGAAAGCTCTGACTCCTGATTCCCGCTCCTCTGGGTTCCATTTCCCCAGGGTCCAGGGTCAGCGGCATCAGCAGGAAGTGTGGGCCACATCCTGGTGGAGGGAGCCCCAGACAAAAGAGGGAGCGGGAGACAGTTAGCAGTGGGAAAGTGCTGAGTGCTGAGCCAAAGTGAAGAAGGGTGTTTTCATGTTTGCTCTGCCTTTCCTCATGCAGAGGTTTCAGCACGAAGGAAGGCCTCTGCGGAAGGCCCCTAATGAAGAGACCCCTGGGCTAGGAGTGCAGCTATTTGGCGGAGCTGGGCTGGCCAGGAGGCCTGAGCCCTTGACCACAACTCCCTCCCTCCAGAGCCCGCAGTGCCCGACTGTGCACCTAGTCTGGGGAAGGCAGCTTTCCTCAGCGGGGCCAGCCAGGTAAACCTCTGTCTTTGCCGCAGACAGTTAGGCCTGAAAATAATCACATGCAGTTGTTCTGGCCCGGAGCCAGCCTCCTCAGGAGACAGTTACAAAACCTGCAAAGGGCAGTCCATGTGCTGAAATTTCCAACGAAAGGTGAAAAGGTAATACGTTCCAAATAGTCATTTTAGAGTGAAGAAGAGGTAGTTGATGACAGTCAAATGACTCTCTCTCTGTGGCTTGCAAAATGCAGTTTAAAATCCTCTGAGGATTTGTTGTCTCACCTGTAGAGATTTTGGGATGGGCACGCAAATCCCCACGTAAGCCAAGCATGCAGGTGACTCTGCCGCCAACGGTTTTAGAAAAACTGTTCTAAATGTGGTGACAAAAGTGGAGTGGAAGCGGAGATTGCCCAGCGTGAGATCGTCACGTGGACGGGAGGTACAAATTGACAGGCAGACACCGAAGGAAATGAAAGAAGCTTCTCACCAACAGAGAGGAGGAGAGAGAGGGAGAGTTTACTACTGATGACATTAATAGAGGAGGTAACATCTGCTAGCTGCTTTCCCGCTTTCTAATTCAATCTTAATAACAATACTAGTGGCATCCTCGGCATGGCTCTTTCTATACCCACTTTACAAAATAAGCCATTTGAGGCTGAGAGTTTCAGCAAGTGGTCCAAGATTGCCATAGCCACTCGGTTATGTTGAGGAAAGCCCTCAAATTTGCCAGGAAATGTTTATTTTTTTTCTTTTTATTTCATCATATTATGGGGTGCAAATATTGTTAAGGTTACATATATTGCCCCTCGCACCCCTCCCCCGCCCCAGCCAGGTCAGAGCTTCAAGCTCGTCCATCCTCCAGGTGGTGCGCATGTCTCTCTTTTTGTTGTCGTTGACATTTTGGTTACGTTTTATATCTTTGCCTCTCCCCAGCAAGGGATAGAGGTATGCCCTTCCCCTTCACAATGCTCGCCACATCCCTGATATGTGGGGCTACCCCCCATCCCTGGTGAGCACCACCACCATGTGAGCACCATAGTGTTAGTCAGTCAGTACCAATTTGATGGCAAGTACATGTGGGGCCCATTTTCCCGGTCTTGTGTCGTCTCCCTTTGGATGATGTGCTTAAGCTTAATCCAGGATAGCATGAGCGGTGCTAGCTCGCAGTCGTTTCTTAGAACTGAGTGATATTCCAGGGTGAGCATACACCGCCTTGTCTCTGGATCACCACTCAGGGCGCGTGGCGTCCTCCCCGTGTGCTCATAGTAGGACAATTCTTGTAGAGCGGAAGCCTAGAGGTTTGCCCTGAATCATTCTCACTGACTTTGCCTTACTGTCCTCCTTTCTCTCCTCCTTGCTGGCCTCTGTTTTCCCTTACCCCTGCGGGGCTGGCTCGCCCCTTCCGGCTCTGGTTCAGTCTTAATGTGTCCCAGTAACCCTGACTTTCTCTTCTGACCTCTCCTGCCAACATCACACCAGCAAACAGACAAACACTGGAATGAAGTACTGAATTCTATCATTGCATACAGTTTCAGTGACTCGGTTTGATTTTTTTTATTCAAAATAAAGGTTGCTCATTTCTTGTTTTTTTTATTTTTATTTCTTTTTTTGAGACAGAATCTGACTCTATTGCCCAGGCTAGAGTGCCGTGGTCTCAGCCTAGCTCACAGCAACCTCAAACTCCTGGGCTCAAGGATCCTTCTGCCTCAGCCTCCCGAGTAGCTGGGACTACAGGCATGCGCCACCACACCCGGCTAATTTTTTCTATATATATTAGTTGGCCAATTAATTTCTTTCTATTTTTATAGTAGAGACGGCGTCTCGCTCATGCTCAGGCTGGTTTCGAACTCCTGATCTCGAGCAATCCGCCTGCCTCGGCCTCCCAGAGTGCTAGGATTACAGGCGTGAGCCACCGCACCCGGTGCTCATTTCTAATGAAAAACAAAACATAGAGCCTTCATAGCATCCTTTTACTCCTGAATTTAAAATAACATTCAGATGCACATCTCTTTTGAACTTTTATGACTTCAGTACTTATTTTGAGAAAAGTCACATTTTTTTAACTCCTTTTGAGATCTCCTAAATTTCACAAAGGATTTACTATTCACCCAATATTATCTACACAAATTTACAATTCTTTAATATAATCTAGATAGATTTGTAAATATTTTAACAAGGAAAAGTAGGCTATTTTCAGATCGATACAGTCAATTCATTACCCACATAAACACTAATTTTTGCATCCCAGTTATTCTCAGAAAATCAATCTAAAACTGGAATTTGCCAAGAGAAAGAAAATGAGTTAGCTGGATGCACACTGAAACAAATCTTTATCCTAGCCTAAAGGTGTTTGCCTACATGGTCCTAAAGTAGATCCATAGCCGACAAATTGAATTTCAGATTGCATTACCTTCAGCAAATAGACATTCAATTCTCTGCCCCAATACGGAGGAAATGTTTGCAAAACATTATTTACAAACCTTTTCAAACAAAAGTGGTGCCTTTTCTGTTACATTCTCTATTTAACTGGCAATAAGATTAAATGTCATTGTTTTTTCATGTTACTAAATATTTTTTAAAAATTTCCATACTGACTATATGTTTCTTTGATCTAAAAAGGAAATAATATACATCACAGAAATTAAATTTTGAAGAAAAATGGGTAAATAATCAGAAAAAGTATCCAATGAGAAGAAAGTATATTAGATGTTTAAACACGTTGTTTACAAAAATATACATAAAAATAATGGTCACAAATAGATATTACCCAAAAATAATCAGAAAACTTTGCTCAGAAAACAAAAATGCCTGTCTTCCCTATTTCTTCCTCCTTTCCCTCCTTCCTTTCTTCTTGCAAATGTAGCATTAAAAAAATCCCATCCAACTCTTTTGAAATGACATTGATATAAGCTGAAATTTTAGAGGCCTAATTTTCACAGTATAATCTTCATCCTCAGAGTAACAGGGAAATATTGACTAGTTCACAGCTTTGTTAGAAAACTTGCCATTTTTATCATTAATCGTCTCCACTTCATCTAACCCTGTTTAAGAATGTCACTTTCTAAAATTACTTTGGGTCTATAATTTGCATTAGCACTGATAGTACCAGAAAGAGATACCCCAAATCTATAATTATAGATGATAGGAAACTATGGAAGTAGTGCAACATTGAATCAGCTTGTTATCACCAACTCGTATTTCAGACTGTTTAGGTGATCAGCATTTGACAGCTTCAATGTCACTTTCATCTCCTCAACCTGTTTTAATCCTTTATTCTTGATTACTCTGTAGCCAAACATTCAGTTTCCGCCTTCTGCATAACCAATTTGATCCTTTTCTCCTCTTCTTTTTTCCTCAATGACTATTAAAATTATATTTTTCTCTCAGAGAGGTTGTGCTCTCCATCCTTCAGAAAACCATACTCTTCTCTCCCATGAATGCTCATAAGCTATGAAGAAAGTCATCAATCTAGTCACCAGCCCTGCTGTAGGCTTCTGAAATTGGGTACAGTCTATGTAGTTATACTTTCCAGTAGGTGAGAGAGGCATGCTTTATTGACTGTAAGTCATTTGAAAAGCTTAAGGTTTTTTTCCCTGCATATGTGTATTCATATTAAATAAGAATTATAATTATAAAAGTGCATTTTATCTTCTTCAAACGTAATGTCAGACATTTGGTTTGATGAGAAGATATTGATTATATTGGGAGGTAGAAATGTTGAAGTATATGCACAGACAATAGGATGCATTTTGTAACCTTATGAAACAGAAATAATGTTTTGGAAGCTTAAGTAATGATTTCACATATGGCCACACTTAAGTACAAAACAATAGATAGTTTAGGCAAAACAAACTTTTGCCTGACTGGATATCGTACCAATATAAATATTGTATTAATATAAATGATTTGTGTTTGAGTAATCCTATGTGGATTTTATTCCATACATAATATTCCACAAAAATATTACTCACTTGTTTAATATTCCTGTCCCAGTTTTCCTTGAAGTAATTTCAGATGTAAAAGTGCAGCATCTGGGGAGAGTTAATTGGTTGACTGGATTAGCCACTTTCTGCTAATTCCATATTATTGTGTGTGCAATATTTAAAAGAGCATAGCTAAATCTAGGCATGATTGACTATCTGGAAATTCCACAAACACAGCACATTTGACTTACCTGAGTGGAAATGCTCCTTTGTTTTTCATGAAGGTAATTTGGCCAGATATTAGCATACAAGAGAGGCAACAGTGGAAGGTGCTGTCAATTTGAATGAACTACTAAAATCTTCCTGTCCCGTGTTATATCTCAAACTTGGTCTCCTTCAAAGGGGAGCATTCTTTATATGCCATTACCTCCTTTCCTTTGTCCTTTTCTTCCCTCCTGCCCCACCAAGGTGCCGATCAGACAATTCTTCAGGATACACACTGAGTCTACAGAGGAGACCTGCAAAGTATTCAAAAATATAATCCTCATGGTCAGGATCAGGGAGCATGTTTCCTACGCCAGAGGCAGGGACAGGAAGAAATCAAAGTAGCAGGGGTGCTCCTTAGGGATCCAGTCAGTCTGCCTTTAAATGGAGGCCTGGACAGAGGGAACAGTGGTCTCAGAGCCTGAAAAGCCACGCGGTAGGCTTCCTCCAAGGTCACAGATGTTACTGTTGCACGTTGGGTATCTTTGAACAATATTTTCTCCACCCTTCTTAGAGGGACTCTGAGTCTCTGGTATATATTCAACAAAAAATCGTCTGTTTAAATAAAAAGTAAGAGATGCGTGAAAATGTTTAACTGGAGCAATGCTAGAACCAACTGTTGATTTGCCTACTTTTGACCAAATACTGACCTGGGAACCGTGTTCTTCAGTACTCAGATAGGAAGACTACTCAGGGAGGAAGCTTCTGTGTCAAATATCTTTGCCGTCTGTACTATGATAGTGCTTTAAATAATGATCAGCTGCCAATTAGTGAGGAAAAGGATAGATGTCTTCAAGTATCTCAGGCTGATGAGACCGCCTGTCTTATAAAACTTTAACTGTCACTAAGAAAGAAAATGTAGTTAACAGCCATTTATTTAGGCATAAAAGGGCAGTAAGTATTTGGGAACTAAATGTTCTCATACTTTAAAGAATTCTTACAGTGACAAAAGGAAATGATTATAATTATTGTGAAATACCAGAACTGAATTAAGGTCAGCATCCGCTATGTTCTGACTAAATGGGCATGTCGTGGGTCATTACAGAATCTGCAATATATTAGTGGCAGGAAAAAAAAAAAGCAAGGGGAAAACAGTGAGCAAAGTGTCAGATGATGAAAGTGTTTAAAGTTTTCAGGCAAATTTATTTGAGCATTTACTAAGTGGACTGTAGGATGGAGGAAAGAAAACTCACTTAGAAAGTGTGGGTATCTCAGCCACCCTGGTGGGGAGGGCAGGGTCGCAGGGGATCCCTGAGGTGCACAGCTGCTGTGCTCAGGGTAATACGCATCTTAAAGAGCTCTCCTCGAATCCTCTCACTTTTCTACCCGTTTCCTAATGTAGACGAGTCATCCTACATTTGACGGATGGGCACCCAATTCTCTGTGACAGAGCAGGCCCTGGGAACGAGCTTGGCCAAACCCAGGGCTCTGCACTCTTTCCACCACGCGGCACCAAACAGGATGCATTCCTGCACTCTGCCCTTCTCTAGGAATGGTACGGTTGCCCTGGCCCAGTGCAGCGTGCACTGCAGTTTCCTGTTCAAGCAACAAAGGGGAAGAAGGCTCCACGGGGTGCTAGCTCATCCCTGCCCGAGAGAGCACGGCCCATGCTTGCCAGTCTGCCAGCTGACTGGAAGCGCATTCCTCCGAGATCCAGAAACAACTGAGCAGACGCTATTTCCACTGAGCAGAACTCAGAGGCGGTGACAAGGACAGACAATACGCTGCTTCCCATGAAGCTGGGTGGATCATTTCCCTAATCTCCAGGACAAATGTTCCCGCAAGTCATTTCCCTCCTCTGTTTAGAAATGACTGTGTTCACTATATAAAAAGAAAGCCTAACATTTAAAAATAAAAGTGTTGGTAAATCTTAGACATGTTTAGGTAAATATTGTTCAAGTTCATGCAATTTTTTTATGAAAACAGATAATGAGATAGCTTACAGAATTAATATTCTGGCTTATTAAAAGTATTTATCATATGAGTTATCAACTTAAAAATAGACTTTTTTTGTAAAATATGCTCAACATCTCATTAGGGAAATGCAAATCAAAATCACAATGAGATATCACCTAACTCCAGTAAGATTGGCCTTTATCAAAAATTCCCAAAGCGACAAATGCTGGTGAGGATGTGGAGAGACAGGAACACTCTTACACTGCTGGTGGGACTGCAAATTAGTGCAACCTCTATGGAAAAGAATTTGGAGATACCTCAAAGAACTACAAGTAGATCTACCATTTGATCCAACAATAGCACTACTAGGCATCTACCCAAAGGAACAAAAGACATTCTATAATAAAGACATCTGCACTTGAATGTTTATGGCAGCACAATTCACTACAGCAAGAATGTGGAAACAACCAAGTGTCCGTCAATACATGAGTGGATTAATAAAATATGGTATATGTATACAATGGAATACTACTCAATTATAAAAAGCGATGGTGATTGAACACCTCTTATATTTTCCTGGATAGAGCTTGAGCCCATTCTCCAAAGAGAGGTATCACAAGAATGGAAGAATAGGCACCACATGTACTTGCCATCAAACTGGCACTAACTGATCAACACTAAGGTGCTCACACGGTAGTAATATTCTCCAGGGATTAGGGATTTGGGGGTAAACTCACAACTAATGGACGTGGTGAGCATTGTAGAGGGGGAAAGGGCATGTCTCAAACCATGGTTGGGATGTGGCAAAGCCATAACATGTAACCAAATGTTTGTGCATCTATAATATCCTGAAATTAAAAAAAAGAGAAAAGAAAAACAAACAAACAAAATAGACTTTTGAAACTTCCTGAGAAACACTTATCACTACTTTTTAATACGCCTAATTTAATCTCTGTTCAGTAATTCCCAAGAAACCTGAGAATCCTGAAGGGCACTGACAACATACTTCTAAATATTATCATTATTTGGTGTTAGGATACAACTTCTGGGTCTTTGTATTTGTTTATTTGGGTCCCATGTTAACTACATTTTTCTATAATATGCTGCATTTTACTAATGCACTCATTTGGTTTATATTCATTGGGAAGCAATCATGTCTCTGACCCATTTTCAAACTATAACATTTTATTACTCTGGAGAACAAATTATTCCATTCAGGTACATTGTCCTGAATTTGAGGAACACATCAAATAACAAAGTACTTGGGGAATGCTGACCCTGTGTAGATCACCAATTCAGATATTTCTCTTAAATTGCTTTCAGTAAGTAGAGTTACTGATTTTTATTTTTGGAATAATATGGCATTGAATATTAATAAAGCTATGATTTCACTGAAGCTAAACCCAAATCATTAGCATTCAAGAGACACAAATGAAATAAAGATTAAAGAAGAAATCATGATAAAAGTGGATGTTATGTCTTCTGATGTTTTGAGCAAAAAAGAAAAGCTTTCAGTTTTATTCTTTAAGTATTTGATAGCATCAGTTTAAAGATACCCTGCTTTAGATTTCAATCTAAATATTCACTTAGTTATTCTAACTGTTAAAAGTAAAGCTGCTATCCAAATTCTTTGTAAGTTATACTTGATCCTATAAACTATATGAGTGTTAGGTCCTTGTTTTTTTCCCCTCTCCCTGACGTCCCGCCCTGGTCCTGGTAAAATGACACATGCTCAATATATTTCTTTAGTTTAGTGACTAATGGCATTTGAGATCCAGAACAATATGGGGACTGATCATAAAAATGATCGAGTTACATATCCGGGGAATTCTGCATCATTTTTATGAAGTGCTGTAAATAAGTACATTTCAAAATTAAATCCATATGTCCCTCCTCTTTTCAAATGCACTTGGAGGAAGTTTTCAAAAGGACAGAACAAGAATGGAAGCAGGAAGAGAAAAACAGTTGACAGCGCAGAAGGGAACATACAAACCGATGATAAAGGTCACCACAGTTACTGTGATTAAATACAAAAGGTGACTCTAAGACTTGTGGCAGCCTGAGCAGAAGGCTAAGTGCTTTGCTCTCATTATCAAAGAGAGAGAGTATGTCAGAGGAAAGCAAGGTGGTCTAGGACTGTATTGGTTAATAATAGTGGGTGACTAATAGCAGCAGAAACAGTAGAATGGCCACATAAAACATCAGGGTTTATTCTCACAGGATGAGATGTTTGAGGAGAGATAGGTGTGGTGTCGGTTCACTGGATCAAGAATGTGAGGGTCACGCTTTCTGCCATTCTCCTGACTTTTCCTCACCTCTCTGAACAGGGGGCTGAGTTCAGATACTTAACACCCAGGGAGATCAGGCCTGAGACTCTAGCAGCTGGTAATGTTTAAGAAATGTTGGTATTATGTAGCAAAGTCCCACATGTAGAAACTGGCATTCAAACCATAGGGTTGTAAGTTCGGGCAGACTGAGTCATTAGGCTTAAAAGACAGGATTCATGCAGAAGGGACAAAACCAAGATTCTTCTGTGAAATCTGTTAGAGGAAGTGGTGGCTTGTTCACACAGAACAATAAAGAAGCCGATGCTCTATGGTACAAGTCTGGCAGTGCTGAGGATATAGAACCAATTTTAAGACATATCTCCCTTAACATTTCCTAGACTAGCCACAAGGATTTCTCCCAGAATAACAAAATGTGGTAGAGTTGAATATACAAGTGGATTTAAAGTATGGGCATAGAAATACTGCCATGGAAGGAGCTAGGTAGGTTCCCATATTAATTCATAGATGAATACTAGAGGCCTTGGTACAAAATCTGCCACTGAAAAAGAAATAAGAAATAAAGGAACCACATTTTCTGCAGAGGAAGCAGAATTTATGGAATATAGATTCAGTAAATATGCTGAATCCAGTGGGCCATTAAGCATAATTCATAAACGTATTTTTTTCTAATACTACATTAAACATTGGGAATATTTTCAGGAGGACCTATGCTTCTTAACTCAACATGGTAACTACACATAATAGTACTTAGAAATCTTAAACACGTCAACCCCCTCGATCTAATTCTATTTACAAATGCATTTAAGTTTAAGATTATTTTGTCTGGCAATACCAAAACAAGAAGAATCACAACTGAATTTATGCTTCTAAATTTACATATTCTACTTGGACATTTTAATCTTGAAAAATGAAGTCACTAAATATATATATAAATAAACCAATTTTCTACAGGGAATGGTTTATGCATATTCTTGAAATTTCATCTGAGTCCTCCTTGGTTTACAAGAAAATCCCTACAGTTCTAAAGCTTTTATTGTTTTGAAGCCACTGAGGTTGAAAGCTTATATATGTTAGAATTTTTTCAAAAGCTTCATTTTTGATTTTGTAAAAGGCTTTCCCTGAGTTTGTATCGAGTGCCTTCGGATGAAATGTTAACGATAATGGACAGCTGTGCTTCCCATCTGAAAGGAACATCTGTGTAAGGCTAGCACTGTGAAAGGGAAACACACAACCGATGTGCCATTAAGCTGGTAGAAATCGCAACGGAGAAGAAACTGAAGGAAATTATTTTAAAACTGTGATTTTTATTGTTCTTGTAATAACTTGGAAAGTGTCCCTGAAGAAGTTTCTTAATTCTATAAAACCAAAATGTAGACAAAAACTTTTCTGAAATGGTTGTCCACATAATGCTTGTATCTTGCTCTGTGACATGAAAATAAGTTTTAGAAAAGAAGGGCACATTTTCACACTCCTCACTAGAAATTTCCGGAGACTTGCTGTGGGGTTACTTCTTCAGCAACAGCCACTGCGCTGGGAATATCGCCCCCTGCAGGGAAGGGGAGGCCATTAAACTGAAAAGGGAGAAAAAACGGCTGCCTGTTTCACAGGACTTAGCAGGAATGGAGGCCGAGTCTGTCCGAGGTATCTTCGTCCAAGTCCAATGTGTCCTGGCTCGCCACTGCACACGACAAATTAAATAATGTGGACACATGCGGGTATGATATTGGGTAAATGTGTATCAAGATAATTAATGTTAGAAATAGGAAAGTTCTCTCTAGAATGTTATTGGCCAAATAATAATAATAAATATCTTGATTCAGTTGGGATTTCTATTAATGGTTTCCATGAACATGAAAAGTCTCTCCTCCAGTGTTTTTGCCTACAGGGTTTGAATCAAGGAAGTCCAAATGCTGTAAAACACCAGCACCCAGCACCCCACGGCTCAGCGCAGCTAATTTCCCACTCAGGTGACAACCACAAGCATGTGTCAGGGCTGCCTTCCACCTGCTGGTTCAGAGCCAGCCTCTTTTCCTCTTGGGATTTTGCCATCTCCTACGACATTGGAGTCCTTTGCTCCTGGCTGGCAATGGAAAAAGAGGCTAGAAAAGGCAAACTCACTTCTTAATCCCATCAGCCTAGAAGTGACTTCACATCCACCCCTTCACCGGCCACTGGCCAGCGTTAGCTGTGTAGCCACCATGCAATTCCCCAGCAAGAGGAGCTGAGGTTTATAGACTGGCTGAGCAGCCACCTGGCGGTCACTACCCCACACCATGGAAGGACAGTGGGGTTTTTAGTGGATAGCCAACTGACCCCAGAAAACCCAGAATCATCCGCTTTGATCTCACATTCTAATGTCTTGGTGGAGGATCAGAGCTGCATGAGAATGAGGTCTTCGTCTCAAGGAGGCTTCAGCTTAAAAAATACATTGAAAGCTCAAATCTTTTCTCTGAGATCAGGAAGTCAGCAGCAAGAAATTAAAGTTAGATGTATGTGCTCATGGACCTAGAACCCAAATTACCTATCTAGGCCTAGCTAAATCAAGGGATGGCTTTATTGTACATTAGCTACGTATAACATGACATATAAAGTGTGTCAGAAAAGACTTAAAGATTTTATATTAATAGGATTCCATAACTAGCAATCTTACTTTTTTCAATTTATTCAAAGTAACAAATGAAACCCTTAATCTATTTGTAAATAAACAATGCAGGGCCATGCGTGCAAAATTACTGAGACACTTTCCTTCCACGTTATGTAAACCGAATCATCCACAGTGAATTGGGTGGTCAGGTCATTCCACGTGGGATGTTTTCAGAGTGTTCCAATTGAGTTCATGCTCTTTAATTTTCTGACTTAAAATACATAGAATATTAGAACAGAAGCATTCTTTGAGATTATGTGTCCCATCCCGACTATCTTTACAAACGAACAAAACTAAAATCCAGAAGAAGTGTATACTTGCCGGACATTCAGCAGCTGAGCAGTGCAGAGCTGATACCAAGGTGTGCAGGATCACGCCTCCTTGTCCAGGGCTGTCTGCTAATTATTTTTGCATTCTTATCAATGAAAATATAGGAATGCTGACTTTGTGTTATTAATTAAATATCAGCTGAATGAGTAAACCTACACATTGGCATGGTTTTTCTTCATTATAAGCTCATTCTTTTGAAATAAGAATACCGTGATGAAAAACTGAAATCGAGATGCGATTGATTTTTTTCAGTCGGCAGTTGAAAGGGTTGAGAACCACCAGAGAAGAAATAATTACAGCTGCTCTTGCAACATGAAACAGCTACAAGTAAATGTCATTTGTTTCTAAAACATTTTGTATACTTTCAGGAAATCAAAACTGTGTTTAAACAAAGGTATAAAAGTGCTCATCTCCTAAAATTAAAATAACTAATTCAAATCAGGAGACTCTTAGGGTTAACGCTTTCTTTACTGTGTCCACATTTGACACTTAATATACATCAGTGGGACATTTATATTCATCTAGTTTATTCATTCATATGCTCAATGAATATTCATTTAGAAGAACATAAATATATAGGTGAACATAAAATTGCATGTAAGTCTCATACGGCTTTTTTTTTTTTTTTGTGGACTTACCACAAACCTTGAAAAGACTTAAGGTATTGCACATGAATGTGACACTCTCACAAAGAAGGTGATTTCAAAATTAATAGCTTACTATTTCCGCTCTAAGAGAAATGAGATGTGTAAGAAATGTGTAATTTCACGTTCTTAAAATTACATATATATATATCTATATATAATCTCCCTCCAAATTTGCTTCTATTGCTTTCTTTAAAATATATAAGTTTTTTTAAAAGTTCAGGCAGAAATTATGAAGTGAAGAAGGAGTTTTAAAAAGCAAACCCCCTCTTAAAAATATGAAAGGAAAAACCTCTGTTGGTTATACGAAAAGAGCTGTGCTCTAATTTGATTGAGAGAGAATTTCCACCTGAATCTATCACAGGAGTGGGACACAGATAGTTTTAGAGCTGTTCTAATTTTACTTTTGAGATATATATATATATATATGAAAAAATATAAGGAGGGGATATTGTCAAGTGGGATTAAGCTACAGCAGGTTCTAGCAGAGAAGGTGCCGAGCGCTCCTGCAGCTCTCTCTCAGCCGTCCTCTGCAGGGAAGGCTTGGCTGTCTCTTCCCCTTCCTGTGAGGGCCTCAGTCCTGTGGGATTAGGGCCACACCCTCGCGTCCCCAGGTAACCTTAATTGCCTTTCTAAAGGTCCTGTCTCTAAGTACAGTCTCACTGGGGTTTGGAACTTCGAAATGTGAATTCTGGGTGGGGGACGACACGATTCCATCCATAGCAGCCTCTGAGGCCCTGGAATTCCGTGCAGTTTTCTCCTGACTCCGGCTCAGAAGGCCGCTCTTTGGTGAATCGGTTTCTCTTTCTTCACGGCCAGCAGTCAGTTGCCCTGACAACCTGGTCTTTTATCTCCTTCCCCACTCAGTGCCCCTCTTGCTACGTTATGACTTGCATATGGTGAAGTAACTGTCACATATTTTGTCATTTCGTGAGCAAGAACCCTTCCTGGCTGCTCCCGTGCAGAGGTCGTTTGGGATCTGCTTCTGGGTTGTTTCCTGCTGTCTCTCTGCTTTTCCTGCTGTCTCCGGCTTTTCCTCCTGTCTCGCTGCTCTTCCTGCTGTCTCTCTGCTCTTCCTCCTCTCTCCCTGCTCTTCCTCCTGTCTCCCTGCTCTTCCTCCTGTCTCCCTGCTTTTCTGCTGTCTCCCTCTTTTTCCTGCTGTCTCCCTGCTCTTCCTCCTGTCTCCCTGCTCTTCCTCCTGTCTCCCTGCTGCCTGGTCTCCACCTGTGACTGACCCGCGTGCTGCATTCCTTCCTTCTCCGCATCCAGCATCTCATTTTATGGGTGCTGTTTACCCTGACTTTCTCTGTGTCTCTCTACTTCTCTGCTTCTTTATCGTCTCTGAAGATTCTCCCTGCGTTCCATAATCAGAAGACGTACTTTATTTGGGTTTGCTTTGAACTTTGATCCCATTCCCCGTGGCCAGCGTGGCAGCAGCATGTGAGGTCACTTAGGAGGAAAAATTCTCCACAGAACCTCATAGGATGTTGTGCTTCTTTAAAGTACGGTTTGGGGGCCATAAGTAATAGACTCTAAGAATTCTTTTTACCTAACTTTTCCCTTTTTTTAGCCATTTTATCACAACCAGGCGCACCTGTTTACCATATCTCATTACGTATTATGTCATTCTAAATAGGAACAAAGATTAATGTCTTCAAGATCATCAATTCTTTATTTCATGGTAGAGAACACGTGAGCTCACAGTGACAAAGGACTGGTTTTCTTCTGCTGTCCAGCATCCTCTCGCACAGATACCCCATTACATGTAGATTTTTGAAGTTCTAGATTTAAGGGTCTCATCCTTTATGCTTATAAATCTTGGATTAACAAACTTTGCAGAAATCAGTTGTCTTCGAATTTAAACATATATTTAAAAATTTTTTTCTAAAACAATAATAAAAATAGCCTTTTCAGAGATCAGTTTAAAATTAATTCACTGACAACATCCCTTACCCAACCTTACTCCATGAGGAAGTCAAAGGGAGAGATGTTTAAAAGCAAATCTGATTAAGTCGCCCACCCTGTAAAGCATCCCAATGACTTCATTCTCTTCTGAAAAAGTACGAGTTTCTTTTTGTGGCACTCTAGGTCTTTTCTGAGATTGCCCTCTTACATTCAAAGCTAAATGTCATGTTGGTTGAGAGAAACACCCTGTCCTCCAAAGGTGCTGACACTGTACTAATCAAAGGCCTCCTCCTCCTGCCGCTCTGCCTTCTTCTTCAAACTACTGTGTTTCCTCAAAAATAAGACCTACCCATAAAATAAGCCCTAGCAGTATTTCTAAGCATTTGCACAATAGACGCCCTACCCCGAAAATAAGACCTAGTGACGGGCGTGGCCATGCAGCAGATCTGCACGATCCATGCATTTCCTCCTGGAGGGTAAAGAAGATGAGCAGCCCTTCTCATCTGCCCCAAGAGAGCTCTATTGCTCGACCTGAGAGATTGGGGCCAATGGTTCTAAAGGAAATAGAGTCACAAGAAATTCAGGATGGAATTCGGGGTTTGGAGAGTGATGATGATGTTCCAGAAGAAGACAACTTAACTATATTTGAATCAATGTAGATTGTTGGACCGTACTTAAAAAAAATAACACATCCCCTGAAAATAAGCCCTAGGGTATCTTCTTGAGGAAAAATAAATATAAGATCCTGTCTTATTTTCAGGGAAACATGGTATATTATTTCTGAGAACATTGCTTTAACTTCTTATTTGCATGTATTTAGACTACGTGTAAATTAGGCTGTGTTCCTCAGAAAGGCAAGACAGCACCATTTTATGGACAGTTTGCAAAATAGTAAGTCAATAGCAAAAAATGTCCCCAAAAGTAGATGCTGGGGAGAGGGCCACAGTGAAGGTGCAGGAGAGAAGAGTCTTCATCCCTGGGGATCAGGGGACAGAGAAGCCCTGAAACTTTCTGAGATGCAAGAGGATCTAGGAAGGTCTGAAGAAAAGGAACAGTATATTTTAATAGTGAACTGAAGAGTTTCATTATAGAAATTTTAATTTCAGAAATAATACTGACAAATCAACAAAAAGGCCCATATTTTCTTATACTTAATTATGATTATTTTAAAATAATTAATTTGAATTTATGAAGTGAAATTTCTTGGGAAAAAAAAGTAATGGAATTTGAACATCCAAACCATGTATGAAAGTGATTGAAGTAGAAACATTCCTAAAATTAATCTGTTTACTTAAAATCTTACTGTATGTATCTTTGAGAAATTTTCTAATTTTTTTTTTTCTGTTTCTTCCACTTGATACATTTTCAACAAAATTAATTTGCATATTTTCTAACAGCTTGATTTTTATTTGATTTGTAGGCACTTCGCTACCTTGGCTAACATCTGTTTCAAAACCAGCTCAAATATAGTAAAAATACTAAATAGCTTTAACCATATCCTGTTTGAAATCTGGACTGTTGATAATTTATAAGAACTGTTCAACCACTATGGCCAAAAGTGGTGAGGAGACTGGATTGCAGCCAATAGATACAAGGCCTGTTGAGGCCAAGGGAAGAAAAATCATTTACAAAATACATATGAATTTAAGTAATGACATAGAAGAGATGAAAGTGAACAAATTAAACTAGAAGTCAATGATAATTATATCCTGTAAGTTAGAGAAGTAAAATGCACTGGCATTTAAAAAAATTTCAACAAGTTATTCATTCTTTACTGAGGCAGTACTTTTGAATGTATGGCCCTGCTGCAAGCTCTATACTAATGCAGTTTTTTCCCTAACAGCTGGATTTTCATTTAATAATGCAGTTTCATTTGAATTTGTTCTCTTTTAGCTTTCTTGGATTTACTGAGGAAATGCAATTATTAAAATGACATTGAATCATAGCCTTTCATTAAAAAATCATGTCTTTGCCTAAAAATGCCAGTAGCCCTAATGGAATGCTACTTTTTTAAAAAGTCTTTTTTCACTGTTCTTCCCTAGAGAAGAAGCAGTAAATGTCTATATTAAAAATATTTTTGTTAATAATGTATGATATCATGTTGGCCGATAGATTCTTTTAGAAAGTATTTGTACTTATAAAATGTCAACAATTTTACCTTTTAACTGATTACTGTGAATTATATATAAATATCTCTATATATGTGTGTTTATGTATAAACCTAATTTTATAATTATGTTTATATATTTATTTATAGATAAATATATAATTATATATTAATACATATTGTATTATATATAATTTTATTATATGTATAATTTTATATATATATAAAATTGAGAGCCACCTAGATGTGTATATACACCTCCCCTTCTGAGTGAAGGACTGGGAGCACCAACTGGCTTCTGATTTAGCAAGTTTGTGGTTGATGGAGATACTTCCATAAGGCTCATACCTCAACTCCACCAACTGCTACACAATAGCATCAGAATCATTTCTTAAATTATTTTGTTTCTAATCGACACATAATTTTACCTATTTATGGGTACAATGTAATGTTTGGATACATGCATACATTTTGTGATGATCAAATGAGGGTATTTAGCCTATCCATCACCTCTATATTTATGATTTCCTTGTGTTGAGAACATTCAAAGTCCTCTTTTAGCTATTTTGAAACTTACAATACTATATTGTTAACTATAGTCACCCCACTCTGCATAGAACGCCAGAACGTATTCCTCCTATCTATCTGTAACTTAGGACCAATCTCTCCCCATCTCTCCCTCCCCCTCCCCCTACTGAGTCTGTGGGGACTTGAGGAAGAGGAGGTTATGTTGAGACTCATAAACAATCCCAGCGCTTGCAAGAGCCATGTTAACATAGGCAGGATCAGTTGGAGAGAATTCCAGAATCTGTTTGTGAGCAGCACCGTGCACCACCAGCACGAGGCAAGCACATGGGAACTGCATCCCTGCTCAAACTGCTCCAGCAGCTGAGATAGCGTCTAACCTTGCCAGTGCCAGATAACTAAGTTAATTGTCCTTCTGGTGGGCATCTCATGAGGAACACTCATAAGAAGTAGGTAGTACACCAACTGTAATGTTCAGGAAGGATGTCTCCCAGCAACTCTGTAAGCGTGGTTAGCCCCTTCCTTCCAACAGGAGAACAAGGGTGAAAACCCCTTTCGGTAGCCTCAGACGCTCTTAAGAGCTCTCAGAATGGGTGGGTGTGTGGGTGGGTATCTAGATGGTCTGTGTGTGAACAGAGATGCGCTAGCTGCAGGGCTGTGCTAGCGTGGGATTGAAGGAACCACAGCTCTTTCTCCACCAGCCTTGGTCCACGAGCATATTTATATATGAATTAGCGCAGGACATATCCTCTAAAGACTTAAAAAGATAATGAAGGCAATTTCTCAAGAAACTTAATTTACAATATGAACAATCTTTAATATGGGAGAAACTAACTCAGTACATGTTAATGAAACAATTAGAGCCTTATAAATATATGTATACAATGTGGTAAGTAAAAGCAAGGAAATGCACAGGACCTAATTTTGGATTAAAGAGTCAGTGAAGGTCTTGGATTAAGGCTGAACGAAAATATACCTTCTTGACACTTGTATTCAAGGGTCTCTCAGTCTCGTTCTTCCGCCACTAAGGAAAATAGCCTTAGTGAAGGCTTTCCCAAACCTGCAGGGTTTTCTTGAAGCATGGACAGTCCACTGGCTCTCTAGTATGAGTTCTATGGAGATTGTGCAAGGCATGCTATTCCATTTTTATTTTATATTCATAGGGATGGTTTTAGATACTGAATAAGTTATGTATTTTACCCGAACTAGTTTTTATATTTGTTACAATGCTTCTCTGAAATCGGCATTCTATAAAGTGGCTTAAAATATGAACATTCTGAACACTTTTTCCTCATTTGTCATATGCAGAGAGTTTTGCTCTAATATACATTCTTTTGATACAGAAGATAGAATGAGCTACAGAAAAAAAATATTTGTAATGTCATATAATTTTTAGGTTGCTGCTCATTATTTTAAAAACATGCAGATGTATAAACACAGATATACCAATGTACATATAAAATGTATACGTAATGAAATCCATAAATACAGTGGATTCTGTTTTTTCTGTTTTAACAGGTCAGGTGATCTGATCATGTGTTTCTTCGAATAACCCTTCTTAAGACAAAATATTATACCTCTGAATTATTAATTTTTTATTTTCTAGATTTCTCTTTTTGTTTTATGATATAAAGCAGTGATTGTGCATCTACTAAATCATATTTGGAATGTTGACTAAAGCTTTCCAAATGTTGCATGTTCATAAGAAAACAATAAAAAATAAGAAAGTAAAAAAAAAATAAAACCAGATAACTGTCAAATGCCAACATGAGAGATAACTACTGTTAATGTTAGCAGAACATCATTCTATGCATATGTCTATATGCATACTCCAACAGAGGGATGAGAAAGACATATAGGCAGATGGACATGCAATGAAAATTTTACATAGAATTATATTGTAAATGCTATTTTTCACTGGAAATATAAATATAAAGTCAGTTAAATTTCAAAGAACATTGCCTAAAGTATTACCAAAATTTCTTCAAATGCTTATTATGTCCAAGATACATTAATTTGTAAAATATCTCCTAAGTTAAAAAATATGCCAGTTACTATAGCACCACATTTCAGTTTTAGATGATTTATTGAGTCATTATAATTAAGAAGCATGTAATTTAGTAGGCTTATATCTCTTTAACTGGTTTCTCATAATGTTTTCTATTTATAATACTATACATGTATAAATTATAAATTTTTTCTATTTATAATAACATTGCTATTGTGATCAACTGTTTGATATTTGTATCACTTAAATGTCTAAATGTAATGATAATTCTCAGAGAACTTTAGTCTATAATCTCTTTTGAATGGCCTTAATGCTACCTGATGTACTAGTTCTTTTTATTGTATCTTCTGAATTCATCTCTTGTCAAGAATACACATTATCATTTTTTTTTCAAAGTTTTGATGTCCTACATTCCATAAATTCCATTGTATTTACCAGTTTTCTTTTTTATTTATTTTACTTTATTATTATTATTCATTTTAATTATGACATTTAAAATCTGGAGAAAATTACTACCAACCTGGGTAGACCTGGGTATGCGGCACCAGGTGTTATCAAATCTTAACACTTTGCCATATTTACTTAGATCCACTTTTCTGAGAAGCAACATACTAGGGCAAAGTTGACGCCTCTACTGCACCATTCCACACTACGCCCATTTTCCCTACCACACTCCCCAGCTCAGCCCAACCCTGAATTGATATTTAACATTTTTAGGGGCTCATTTTTAACAAAACTTTTCCATATATAAATATATTTATAAAATAATTTTAATTTATTTTAAAACTTTATATCATTGCATTCACACCATCCACCATGTACATTGTTGTGCTATTTACTGTTTCATTTTTTTTTATATTTTGCCCTGTTGATAAAAGTAACTCAATGCTAGTAACCTTATTGGCTGGAGAGCACTGCATTGTGTGATTTTTACCAGAGACAAATCAGCCACCCTTCTATTTGTGAACGTTCCAGCTGTTTCTTTTAGCTGCTGCGTGCAAACCTGTGATGAACAGCCATGTACTAGTATCCCTGTGCTCATGAGCTGAAGTTTCTTTCATCTCCTTGGTGAAATTCACTTGTGAGCATTTTATTTTTTTGTTGTTGCTATTGTAAATAAGATATTTTTTAAATTTATTTTTCAGGTAGTTCATTTTTAATGTATAGAAACACTACTGGTTTTTGAATATTGACTTTGTATCTTGTAACTTTACAGAATTCATTTATTAGTTCACAGTTTTTTGATGAAGTCTTCAGGGTTTTTTATGTATATAAGATCATGTCATTTACAAACAGAGACAATTTTACTTCTTCCTTTCCAATTTCGATGCTTTATTTCTTTTTCTTGCCTAATGGCTCTGGCTAGGACTTCCAGTAATATATTGAGTGGAAGTGGGGATCTTTGTCTTATTTATGATCTCAGAGGAAAAGCTTTTAGCTTTTCACAGTTGGGTATGATGTTAGGTGTCAGTTTGTCACGTATTTCCCTTATTACGTTGAAATCTCTAGCTTTTTTAATTGGCCGGTAAATCAAATGATAAAAATCAATGGTTGCTTTATATAATTTGATTATAAATAGAGCAATACTTTTTATTAATGCTTTATAAATATTCTCTTGAATTTTATATATAAACAATTGTATATGCTCTAACAGTAACGATGTTTCATATTCCTTTTCATTCCTTTTAGCTCTTGTTTATTTGAAGTGGTGGCCTCTTATTGCTCTATACAGATGTAGTCATTCATTCTTAAGATGTGGGTGATGATGAATCTGAATACCATATGATTTAGATTGATCTGCATTGTATTTATCAAAATGTTCTCCTCAGATGAACGAAGGATGATACCTGGTGTTTGCATTTGTGAATCCCTTTGATGCAGGCATTCTGAAAACTGGTTAACCGATGCACATTAGGTCAGATCTTTTCAAAGCATACCTTCCAAAGAAATACCACCCACAGAGACATTTATGCCCAAAGAAATTCACTGTGGCATAGATCCAAATGTAAACAACTATAAACAACTAAAATGTCCAAAACGAAGACAAAGATAATTGATAGGAGAGGAAAACAGATGATGACCACATCTGTCTACAGTAACAATAAGCTGTCGCTTAAATGGTACATTCGACATAGAATATTATCATAAAATAAACTTGAGACAAAATATATAAGATCCTATTTAAATATATCAATATTAGTATTACACTGAAATGGAGGGCATTTCCTTTCTAGTCGTGAGGACATCATTCCAGAAACATTAACAGACTATTGAGCTTCTAGAAGTAGCCACCCAACTGGTGAGGCATTTTGAACCTGGATATTGTCAAGAATATGTGAGATAGCTAGAGAAGATAGGACTGAGAGTGTTAGGAAAGTGGGATGGCCAAATCGAATGCTATAATGTCATCACAGCATTATAATCCTCTTTTATGGGCATTTGCAAAGAAGGGTTAAAGAGTCCTGCTTTAACACTTCCTCACCTTTAAGAGTGCAACTCCCCCCCCCCCCCCCCCCCCCCCCCCCCCCCGCAACGGTCCAACTGACCACAGCTAACCAGACAAGAGACGGACACTTGAGACAATCAGATTCTCAGAACTTGGCAGCCTTTCTTTGCTGCCAAGTAGGTTGCAGAGAGAATCCAAGCGAGAAAATAGAAAAGAATGAAGTTGATGTGCAGAAAGAGCTGTTTGGTTTCCTTATAACCTTTCAATTCCTGGCTCCAACTACTTCCCAAAAGGTTCCTGCCTCAGGTTATATTAAATGTATATGAATTCCTATAACATATTCCATCTTCAGCAGCACTTTAAAATTCACGAGGGTAGTAGGGAATAGACCTGCTTTATTTGCTCCAGAGATTATAACAAAGGTCAATGATGGATTTTTTTAGGAAGGCAGATATTGAAATATTTAGATTTTTTTTCCCTAGGCAGATAAAACTGTTAAAAAACAATAGGTGAGCTTTCCCATCACTAACTATGCCTAACAAGAGGCTGCGTGACCTATTGACAGAGATGTGCAGAGGATTTTTTGTTTAGCGTTCCCTGGGTACCTGAATTCTCTCTTCCAACACTAAACTTGAAGAACAAAAGAAAAAAAGAATCAATCTGGTAAGACTTTTGTTGTAGTCCTTTGTGCTAACCATGCATTCATATGTAATGTTTCCAATGGTGGCAGTGATAATGCCACTGCAAGATAGTTTCAAGAGAACAAAAGGATAATTTGGAGAAGGTCATTTTAATAATAAATTGGATAATTAATTTTCAAAATCATGTTGCCTTGGAGATCATAAGACTCCACATCAATGGATAAGAGACCAATGACCAGAAGGAAATGGTTAGAGAATGGATATTAAATGATAATGTAAGTCCCGGAGAAACCCCACACTTGTTACTGCCAACTGACATTGAGTAGGAAAAAGCAGCTTCCCTGATAGAGGTTTTAATCAGTACATTTTGCTTGTATGACAAAGAAGTGAATAATTAATTTTAGAAATCTGTTCGTCACAGTTGTAAGAAAAATGGTGATACTTAATGATTAAATTAGAAACCATATTTAGAAATCAGAAATGCTGAATGTCAGTCCTACTCTTTGACAGGCATTGTAGAAAACATCTCATTACTTATCATAATCTCTTTAACAGGTGTTATCATCCGAGTTTTACAGATGAGAACACGAATGCTCAGGAAGTTACGAGCCTCAATGACACACGGGTGTAACCAGGATTTAGACTCAGACCTGGCCGAGTCAAGGAGACCAAAGCTGGCTGCTATAACCAACGACCTAAAAACATCAGTGGACTAAAATGATGAAGTATTACTTCCCCTCATGTCACAGTTTGCGCGTCACATGGCTATGACGTGTCGCTATTGGTGGGACACAGGAGGCGTCTGGCCCAACAGATCGTCAGGAACCAGGCTCCTCTCATCCAGCGGCTTCCCTGACCCCTGAGGTCTTGGAGTTTTGCTGGGTTTTCTGCCTCGAGTCATTCAGTGAAAGAAGACAGAGAATCTGGGGGACTGCGTGAGTTTGGGAGTCGGCCTGGAAATAGCCTACGTCACATGCCCTGGCCGGAGCCCTGTCATGGAGGGGATAGGGGGTGTCTTTCATACATCTGGTTTTCACAGCTGGAATTACTCACCTTGAACATTTCATCTTCTAATTAACCACTATAATACCTGTATGCAGTGTGTGGCAAGGAAATTAGCATAACCCCTATGCAACAGTATGGAGATTTCTAAAAGAACTAAAAGTAGATCTACCGTTTGATCCAGTAATCCCACTACTGGGCATCTACTCAAAGGAAAGAAGTCATTTTATCAGAAAGACCATTGCACTTAACACTTACTGCAGCACAGTCCACCCTTGCAAAAATCTGGAATCAACCCAACTGCCTGTCAATTCCTGAGTGGATTAACAAAATGTGGTATATGTATACCATCGAGTACTACTCAGCCATAAAAAAAGGATGCGTTAATTCCTTTTGCAGCAATTTGGAAGGAATTGGAGACCATTCTCCTAAGCGAAGTATCTCAAGAATGGAAAAACAAACACCGCATGTACTCACTGATAAATTGTAACTAACCAATGGACATACAAATGCACAAAGGAAAGTAAAAGTCATTGGGAATCAAGCTCAAGCGGGGTGGGGAAAGGAAGAGGGGAAAATACCCACCTAATGGGTACAATGAACACTTTCAGGCGATGGGCACATTATAACCCTGACTCAATCCATGTAACAAAAACATTTGTACTCCATTAACATTAATTTGAAATTTAAAAATAAACAACTATAAAATTCAATAAGCCAGTAGCGGCTAAATTACCAAAAGAAAAAAAGAAAAAGAATCCTTAGCTCAAATGTGCTACTAGTAATGCTAAACTCATTCTCAATTTCAGGGTTGGGTCCTCTGTATTCTCAGCCAATCTTGATGGTCCCATTTCTCGTCTTAATCATGAGACCTTTGCAACATGATCTAATAACGTAACACTAGCAATAAAATGAGAGAAACATCTACTAGGAGCTTTTAGGAAGGGAGTTTTTGTTTGTTTGTTTCTTTTTTCTATTTAAAAGACTAAGGAGGAAGTCCATTATTCATCTGAATATAATGATTGACGAGTGTATTGTGACTGTGAAAGGTACTCGCATGATTACATTAGAGTGAGGACAAAAAAACCCAAACCAAAAACCTTGTGTTTGTAATGACTTTGTTGAACTATTAACCTATCAGGACACACCTTATCTTGATCCTTTTTTTCAGTGTGTGTTTCTGTTAGCTGCACACCAAATCTCTCTGTCCTTTGCTCTCTAACTCTCCATTTCTTTGTGTCTTTCCCTTGATTTTTATTATTTATTTAGTTAGTGTTATCCCTTATTTAACTGAAAAGAACCTAAGACATCTAACAAGTGTGCATACTAACTTGACAAGGTACAACAATGCAAGGGCTCTCAAATTATAGTTTATGGGGAATTATAACGGCTCACCATGACTGAATCAACCATCACTTGCTAAACGAACTAATTACCTTATTTATAGTAATAGCACTGGATATAGTCTTTCCATCATAGTTTCCTTAAAATATTTTTTCACTTGACTCCTAAGACCAAGGAGTCTAATGCTAATACCCTTGTTTCTCCTTCTTCCTCACTGGCAGAGCCTTCTAATCTCCTTTTTCGGCGCCTGCTCCTCTCCAGATCTCTACATAATGGAATACTCTAACCCATGTCTGGCCCTTCTCTTTTTTTTCAATCTGTAACACTCTTTGCAAGTGACATCTAGTCCCACAGCTTTAAAGATAACGTTTTAATACCTGTGACTCCCAAATGTATGTCTGTAATTCTAACCTTTCCAGATTTACATTAGATTGTCCGCCATTTTAATATTTAGTAGCAGCTCAGTATCTCTGATTTCACTCCTTACTTCTCATTCCCTTCTAACTTATATTCTAGCCATACATTTTTTAAAAATTCTTAATTGCTTCGTAACCATTCAAGATGGTAGACTCTTTAAGAAATAAAAACAACAAAAAGGATAAACCTGATGAGCGGTCCATTTTAGCTGTCTCCTTTTCTACCACTAACAATCATTTCCATTATTATCTGTGTGCATTTGCAGTAGTTTTCACATTTTCTATATAGTTCCTTGTCCCTCAGAGTATGTATTACTGATGATTACAAAGGAGGAAGTTTTATTTATTTATTTATTTTACAACACTAGATGTTGTAAATCTCATGATTTGCAACATCTAGTGTTTTACAACTAGATGTTGAATGCTCATCCATTTGGAGAAACAACAAATATTGTCCTTTTTCCCTTAAACTTCTCTATAATCATGTAAGCAGTAAGCTCTAAAAACAAAAAAAAACCCCAAAAACCCCAAGATAAAATCTTTATGACTCACTAATACCTGCTTTAAGAGAAAGATAGGAATTGACATCTTTCCTTCCCACATATCTGCTATTTTTACATAGTGTGTTGGTTGGATATCTAGATACCATAGCGACAGATACCATGGAAATATATAGAAGCATAAAAGCTCCGTGGGGGAGAAATTTGCAATAAAAATAATTATATCAACTTAACAAAGCCAATAAATTGAGCTATAGCTAATAACTAAATAGTAAAACCAAAAGCCTTTGAGTTTAAAAATTATTTTCAGTGATTATTAATTCAAACTGTGTTTTGCCTACAAAAAAACCTAAAACCTTAAAAGATTATTTGATTTGGCTAAGGTTATGCTACAAGATGACAGCATAGTTGGAAACAGAATTTACTCTTCCCAACCTGCTAAATAAATACTGTTACCATAGGAGGTTTGGTATATCCTTACTGTATTCAGAGACACAAATCTAAGCACCAGAATTTGGTTTTATAATAGAAGGTATGATTAACACAAAAATAATATGCAAATTTTGCTTCAGTGAGTAATACACAACACATTGTTTCTACCAAATATATTCAAAATTACGCAAGTGACTATGTTGAACATCGAAGTTGAGTTATCTCCATGCCCATGTGGATGGCCCCTTCTCTGAGGAAAAGCTTCTCAGTCCATAATCAGAGATACAATATTGCTTCTAAAATATCTGTCTTAAATGCCCTATTTATTAACCATAGATTATGACCTGTTTGATCTTTGTCTCTAGAAATTTTTTCTACAACTTTTTAATCCCATTTAAAACTTTAATCCCTTGAACCCACTACTTTCTATCTACTTGTTGGCTTCAATATGTTTCTAATTTACTCCTATCCCGAGTATGTTCAATGGTTCAAATACAAACCATTCTCTTGCATATAATCTTTGCTCTTTGATTCTCTCTTGTCCATATGTGCCTTGCAATAGCTTGTAGCAGACTCCAAATTTTACCTTCTTGCTCTTTGCATAATAAGAAACAAAATGTCAGTATTAAAAAAATCATGATACTCTGCATACAGGGTTTTCTTTAAATTTTAGTCACTAATGTCAAATTAACACTTGTCCAGCTGGGTGCGGTGGCTCATGCCTGTGAACCTAGCATTTGGGGAGGCCAGATGGGAGGATAGCTTGAGGCTAGGAGTTCAAGATCAGCCTGAGCAACATAGTGAGATCTCTACTCTACAAAATTTTTTAAAAAAAATATTAGCCTCGCATGGTGGTGGGTTCCTATAGTCCTAGCTACTTGGGAAGCTGAGGTGGGAGGATCATCTGAGCCCAGGAATTTGAGGTTACGTGAGCTATGATGTACTCTAGCCTGGACAACAGAGTGAGACCCTGTCTCTAAAAGAAACAAAAAGCAAAAAACAAAATCACACTTGTCCTTATATGGTGACCCTATACATTTTACCATTCCCTGAGATGATTTATCTCATGCTTTATCCCATCTTCTCAAATCTATCAACTGACCACTTTTCTCAGATTAAAAATCATTCATATTCTTACCACCAAATCTAAAAACATCCCCATGGCTACACTCATCATCTTTTTGCTCTCCTTACAAAGAAAAAGGCAGAGTCATTCAATTTATACTATGGAAGCCAAAAGACAGTTATGTCTTCCAAGTATTGTGTATCTAGTAAAACTATTTTTTTGCAAATGAGGGCAAAATTAAGATGTTCTCAGAAAAACCAACACACAAACAAGCAAAATGAGGTTATCACCTGCAGATGTCCATCAAAGAAAATTCAAAAGGCACCATCTCAGGTAAAGAGTAACTCCAGAAAGACAGTTGCAGATGCAAGAATAAATTATAAATGAGTTAGAAGACATATAAGTAAAGCCTAAATAAGTAAGGTCTGTGTAAAATTATCTAATTTATGGGGTAAGCTAAAAGATATATTCAAAACGTTAGATAAAATGCTATGTAAGTCAGCAGTCATATACAGTGTTCAAGTGACTAAGTCATTTCATGGTCTGGAATACAGTAAACTACTGAAAGCATAGCAAATATCTTCATGATTTACAAACCAGTAGTGTTAAAATATAAGAGAAGAAAAAAAATCAAAAAAGTAGTTAAAAAAATCAACATCCTAATAAAAAAGTGAAGAAAGAAAAAAATCCAACTACAAGAAACAAACTGAGACTGAAAAAGCAAAACGTAAAACAAAACACAAAAAACCCAAACAATACCAACTGCAATCTCACATATCAGCAATGTGCATAACAATATCAAACATAATGTCAGATATATATCACAAAATATTACTCTTGGCAGGAAATACTTAGATCACATTTATGATGCCTACTTCTCTTGTCATATACAGATAGATGTACAAATACATTACAAAGATATCAAAAAGGAGTGCTATATATTTTTGTTACCTTTTAAATCCCACATTAACAAAAAGTATTTTTGTAAAAGGTTATAGTAAATTTATTATAAAAATAAACACATTTATTTTACTTTATATTCTTCTTTGGTTTGGGGGATTTAACAAAATCTTCCTGATACAATATTCTTGAGGAAAAGGATTGGACTATATCTAATATTGTGAATATTACAAAGCTCATTAGCTGCTTGCTTATGAATCTATTTATTTTTAAATCTCCTAATGACTTTCTGGTTAAGTTGACCTGCATAGAAAAAAAAGTCAGATAAGAAAAGAAGCAACAAGGCCGGGCGCGGTGGCTCAAGCCTGTAATCCTAGCTCTCTGGGAGGCCGAGGTGGGTGGATCGTTTGAGCTCAGGAGTTTGAGACCAGCCTGAGCAAGAGCGAGACCCCATCTCTACTATAAATAGAAAGAAATTAATTGGCCAACTAATATATATAGAAAAAATTAGCCGGGCATGGTGGCACATGCCTGTAGTCCCAGCTACTTGGGAGGCTGAGGCAGCAGGATTGCTTGAGCCCAGGAGTTTGAGGTTGCTGTGAGCTAGGCTGATGCCACGGCACTCACTCTAGCCTGGGCAATAAAGTGAGACTCTGTCTCAAAAAAAAAAAAAAAAAAGAAAAAGAAAAGAAGCAACAGATGTTTTACTCAAAATTTTTAAAAGTGTTTTAGTCTTTATCTGGATAAATATAATCAAATAATATTCATGTATCTATTTGGTTTAATCTTCACAAAAATTCTTTACAGTGCAAAAACAATATATGCAGAATCTTATTTATTTGCAGAATGACTGAGGACGCCACAGTCTCTTTTCTTTATTCCCCTTCACTAAAAGGATGAGTAATGAGGACCAGGGGTGCAGCTATTTTAACAGACCAGGGGGTGTTTCTGCCCTAATCAATGTAGCAGTACCTGGGATGCAAAACTGAATAAAGGAGTTATTTAAAAACTATGGCTTACTTCACTTGAAACATTAACAAAAAGAAAAATGATACCTCTATTACTAGTAACATCTATTATGTTCTCTCAATGTTTCAGCTACTCTACCTAAAAAATTACAAGCTGTGTAATATCTTTATCCATTAACCCATAGTTGATGTATGGATTGTATTCCTTGATTTGTCCTTTCGGCAGACATTTATTGAACTATGTGTCAAGTACTCTGGTTGAGGAATAAAATGGTTAAATTTCCTCTTTTGATGGAGCTTGCATTGTAATCAAATAGGCAAAAAAATAGGAAATTATATGCATATTATAAAATGTCAGTAATAAGTACTATAAAAAATCAAATCAAACAGGATAAGGTACTCGAAGTGATGGCAGAGAGATGCTATGTTGCATGTAGTGATCAGGAAAAGCCTCTCTGAGAGACCAGCGGGCGGATCGGGATGAAGGCAAAGGCGCGCTGTGAGCGTGGGGAGGAAGAGGGTCCCAGGCAGCAAGAACGGCACGTGCGAAGGCCTCCACTGCTTCTTCGGGAAGCCAAGTACAGTATGAGTTAGATGGACTAGTGAAAAATGGGGTCAGAGATACAGCAGAGACAAGATCATATTAGGTCCGGTAGCTCAGGAAAATTCATCTCAGGCTATGATCAGTGACAGATGTTTCTCCAGGTCACTTAGCTGACACAAATTGGAGCCAGGATTTAAAAGCAGACATTCTTTCTCCAAGGCAGGTGCCCCTAACTTCTGCTTTATATCTCCTCCCCTCCAACCTGTGAGTAACTGAACCTTTTATTTATCCAATTTATCAACCATCTATTGGACAAATACCAATAGAGCTGTAACCGTAATTTTTTATTGTACTTGGGAAACAGTCCAAGTACTTTTTGAAGCACTATACAGAGACCTCCTGAGCATTGGGTCTTCTCAAATTTACTTTTTAGGGCTATTTTAGATTTTATCCTTTGTTTTGTTTATTTTCTTCAACCCCTTTCCTAACACACACACACACAGGGTCTTTTTAGTTTAGATGTTTATAACTGTTAATTTGTTAAAATGTTTCTGACATATAGGACATACTGAAAAAGAACAGTTCCCAGTGATCTAAGATGTCCTGGTTATTTGCCTTTGGTCTCGTTAGTTGATTTCTCTTTTTTTCCTCCATATTTCAGACTTAACTCTCAGTTATTAGACTAAAATGACTTCTACCTGTGACTTAACTCTTTCTACCTGTATCTTTGTCAGGCTTTTCTATAAAGAAACATCATTGTGGGAAGGGTAAAAGTAAAATATAAAACATATTGAGGTTACATAACAATCTTCTCTGCCTTAAGTAGCAAGTATTCTACAACATGTAGAAAGTCTTCCAAAAGGCTCTGTCCCTCTACCTGAATTCTGAATTACAGTGTGAAGCGTCAGCCTCCTGGGCACTATCATCTTGCCCCGCAGACGATGTTGTGTGGCTTTTCATGATAGCTCCCTACCTTGCTGCCTACTCTGATAGTCTTTAGATCTGATGAGCTTCCACATCACTTGAAGTTACTCTAGGCCAGATCTGGTGAAATCACAGGAATCTGAGGCTAAAACAGGTCAACTGCTTTTTTTTTTTTTTTTGAGACAGAGTCTCACTCTGTTGCCCAGGCTTGAGTGCCGTGGCATCAGCCTAGCTCACAGCAACCTCAAACTCCTGGACTCAAGCAATCCTCCTGCCTCAGCCTCCCAAGTAGCTGGGACTACAGGCATGCGCCACCATGCCAGCTATTTTTTTTCTATATATTTTTAGTTGTCCAGCTAATTTCTTTTCTATTTTTAGTAGAGATGGAGTCTCACTCTTGCTCAAGCTGGTCTAGAACTCCTGACCTTGAGCGATCCTCCAGCCTCAGCCTCCCAGAATACTAGGATTACAGGCGTGAGCCACCGTGCCCAGCCAGGTCAACTGCTTTTGTCATGCTCACTTCAAATGAAATCAAGGCTGATTTTCCTACTAGGGTCAGACTCTTAATTAATCAGTCGTAAGACATTGAGACAATGCTACATTTCAATTCCCAAATATCTGTAAGTGGAGATCCTCCTCATGTTGTATTCCAGATATTCTAGGTGGCAGTAAATTTAATGAATGTTTGGATACACAGCATTGTATGAAAATTACCATTTCCTTTAAATCAATCTATTAAGTGTCATATGACAATTAGAATAATATTAGTATTAATAATATGCATCATAGTTTTTAAGATGATGAACCAAAACTTGGTAAAAACATCTTCCAAACCAAATCAAAATCAGATCAGCAAAAAGACATTGTGTTGGCTTAAATCCATTCAATTCATTTGATTCAACAACTTTTAAGAGGAAAATCAAGAAATTTTGAAAAGGAAGAATGAATTACCTAAAATGCAGGGAAAGTTGAAGAGAAACTGATTTCAAATTTGGGGGGAAAAGATGATTCATAAAAATGGCAATACGGACTGCTAGATTTCATTTGTCTGAAGGAATGCAGGCTGCCTTCTATTTTCACCTGTAGCTCCACTGATGAAGCACAAATGGTTACATGTGGGATCAAGCACACATCCACCCCACATGACAGAGACCCAGACATGTGTGTACTCCTGCCACCACAGTCATCACTCAACCCTCTCAAAGACAGTCAAATGGAACATCAAATTACCTAGGCTCCAATAAGGCACTCTTTTGTCCTCAAAATCATCATATATTTCACACAGTCTTTTATCAAGTAGTTCCTTCCCCTGGGAAAGATTTATCCCACATGTAGCCAGAAACTACAATTTAAAAAAAAAAAATTAGCTGACATACTGACTCCTCCTAAAAGTATTTTCAAATGTCAGCAACTGTTAACTTTGTCTTTTAAAAAACAACAACAACGAATGCTTATAGCATTAGGCGTTGTCATTACCTCAAATTCTCTCTTATTAAGATTATGATCCATATATCTCAGACCTCATCTGAATCTGATTTTAAATTGAGATTACATTCCCTGATTTTACATCATAGTCATTAAATCATGAACACACTTTACATGCTTAATGGAAGTTAATGTTTTAACTGTCTCATGTTTTCCCTTATATTTAAAGAATATTAGCCAATTAGGTTATTTTGCTCCAGTGTTTCATCATTCTGTGCCCCTGCTTCCTTTGCGAATGCCGGTCTTATGCTGCCACCTCGCGCTGGGCACAGCAATCTGTTGCTGGTTCTGCTGTTGCCTCTCTGCGGCCTGGAAAGGAAGCACTGCTCTTCTCAGTAGGTTCTTCTGGCTCCATGCCTAGGAGGGGTCTTCAAAAAGTTCATGGAAAATGCATATTATTAAAAGCTATTCATGGCTTTCAAAATTTTTTGCACCAACATAAAAGCACGCTAACTTGTTAAAACATGTCTGATTCAGATCTAGTACGAGGCACTAAAAAGGCTAAAACATCAGTTTAAAAGAACCCATGTCAGAACAACATGAATTCTGGTAAAACTGAAGCAAGAACACATATTGAATTTATAGTGAAAAAATCATTGATGCTTTTCAAAATTTGTATGGGGGCAATGACCCCCAAAGAATTCAGCCGTTTACAAATAGATATAAGGTTTTCATTTAAGAAGGATGAAGCAATGTTGAAGATGAGGCCTGCAGTGGCAGATCATCCACATCAATTTGTAGGGGAAAAAATTAATCTTCTTTGTGTTCTAATAGAAGAGAACCAATGGCTAACAGCAGAAACAATAGCCAACACCACAGACATCTCAACTAGTTCAGTTGATGCAATTCTGACTAAAAACTTAAAGTTGAGCAAATTTTCCACTCAATTGATACCAAAATCATTGCTCCCAGATCAGCTGCAGGAAAGATGATAGCTTTCAATGGAAATTTTAAACAAGTGGGATCAAGATCCGGAAGCACTTCCTCAAAGAATTGTAACAGAAGATGAAACATGCCTTCACCAGTACAATCCTGAAGCCAAAGCACAATCAAAGCAGTGGCTACCAAGAGGTGGCAGTGGTCCAGCCAAGCAAAAGTGGCCGGGTCAAAGCAAAGGACATGGCAAAAGTGTTTTGGGATGCTCAAGGCATTTTGCTTGTTGACTTTCTGGAGGCTGAAGAATGATAAGATCTGCTTATTGTGAGAATGTGGTTTTGAGAAGTTTAGTCAACACTTTAGTAGAAAACTGTCTCTTTTCTGGAAAACTTCACCAGAAAGTCCTTCTCCACTACAACAATGCTCCTGATCATTCCTCTCATCAAAAAAGGGCAATTTTGCCAGAGTTCCAATGAGAAATCATTAGATATCCACACTACAGCCCTGATTTGGCTCCAACAAAAACTACTTTTTGTTTCCTAATCTTTTTTTTTTTTTTTTTTTTTTTTGAGACAGAGTCTCACTTTGTTGCCCAGGCTAGAGTGAGTGCCGTGGCCTCAGCCTAGCTCACAGCAACCTCAAACTCCTGGGCTCAAGCAATCCTGCTGCCTCAGCCTCCCAAGTAGCTGGGACTACAGGCATGTGCCACCATGCCCGGCTAATTTTTTCTATATATATTTTAGTTGGCCAATTAATTTCTTTCTATTTATAGTAGAGATGGGGTCTCGCTCTTGCTCAGGCTGGTCTCGAA